>WMED01005070.1:0-19956 GCA_019650415.1 Pipa parva
CCGGAGTTCTGCATCGTTTCACCTCTATGTATCATGCCCCTTTTCCCGCCCACTCTAGGTAGTTTATGTACAAAAATATGGAAACAGACACCCTTCTTATTTATTCATCGGCATACTAACCACTATGGATGTTTAATTATGTTGTAAACTGTTGTCTATTTCATCATTCATGTACGTTAGTAAATAAGTTATACCCCTTCCCCATTTTATGTTTATTATATCATTAGAAACTCTGGATCAACATTGCAGGAAAATAGGCTGAACTGGATGGACTTGTGTCTTTCTTCAGCCTTATAAACTATGTTACTATGTTACTATATTAGAAACTCTGGAGAATAAAGTGTCCACTTTACCCACAGCACCCATGTGCCTGCTGGGTAATTTTAATTCCCAAATAAATACTGTGGGACAAATGAATCTCTATATTTTATTCATATGTGTGCTTTTGACTAAAGAGTGAAGAAGGTAATGAATAGGAACATGAATAAGACCTTTTCTTGCTACTCAGTATCCAATCATTCTTTACCTTCCATGTTAAACAGATTATGGACATGATGGTATATAAACTAATTATGTAGGTAGATTCTAAGGGGGACAATTATAAAAGTGAAACTTTTTTTTGACTTGATAAAGGTGGTGAAATATGTCAATATATCGATAACACCATTTTCGGTGATCTATTAATCTGAACAGATTAATATTAATATTGGTAGGCAATAGAGGTGAAACCACCCTGAAAACAGCACAAAGTGTTCCAATTTTGACTGATCAATATTTATTTATATCAATGTTTACTGATATAGCATCAAAAAAAGAGCATAAGGAATTTAGAAAGGGTGAAATTACCTACATTTCCCCATGAATCTGTTACCAACCATACACATAAGGCCAGGGTCACAATGGCTGTTTTTTTAGCTGAGCTGGAAAAATAGTCTCTATTGTTTACTGGAGGATAATCCACACAGGCTATTGTGTTTTGCACCTTAGGCAATAATGGGCCTAATTAATAACTGCTCAACTAAAAAAAGAGCTATCATGACACCTGCTTAAGATCTACAGATGCTCAATTCCATGAGACAGCTTATTGACAAACTCCCATCTGATCAGGGACACTGTTACTAATTTGTTCTTTTGCTTTGAAGTATGACCAGAACTATAGCCACTTTCAGATACATGTAAGAACCTGCACCAGCTATCCTCTACAATAACTTATAACCTCTGTAACTTGATTACTTAATGTTTTCAACAATCAAAAACATGTCCAAACGTATGCTGTAATAATTTAGTAAATGATGTATTATTAGACATCATGCAGGACTGATAGAAAAATTAATGTAATACATTAAAACATATGGATATGCAAAATCCATAGTCACTGTAAAATTGAAATAAAAAGTCTTCGTCTAAAATCTACAGTTATGCCTTTTGGGTCCAAACAATTTACAACTGAAATTTACCCTCTTAAGTGTTTGCATATTTTCAACAGTAGTTAAGGTTACATAAAAGTCTCCAGGTGCAGTACTTGACACTACCCCGTAGTGTATGCCAGAAAAATCAAATGTTTTATTTAATTGCTGTTGCAATTGTAAATATTTCAGCATAGTAAACATCTCACTCCTTCCCACATCTTCCGTTGAAAATAGTATCATAGACCTTTTTATTTCATAGCTTATTATATTATAGCTTTCAAATAGTCTTTATTTTTAAGAGATATAGCCAATTTCTATTCATAATCTTTAAATCTCTCTTTTTTGTGTGATTTATACTGTTTCCTACAGAGCAATTGGATAACTTGTATCCCTTGCTTATTTTTCATAGATTCGGTGACTGGTACTATTAAAAGAGAATTGGTAGCATTGATTTTCCTTAGTCTGCAAATTACCTGCTTCAAACCTGATACTTCTATTAATAAAATCCATAAAATGGCTTGTAGAAAATAGCACTGGAAATTGTTTGTTGCGATACTGGATGTTGTAGAAAAATAAATTTAAATTCATGCTAAGCAAGTACTGTATATATAAAAAAAAATTATAAAATCAAACAATGGTTAAATAAATATATAAAAACTCATGCTCACTCTTGAAAAAAAAAAATCATAAAAAACATATATATAATATAATATAGGAGTATTGATGTCCTTGGTAATACCTTTTATTATTGGACTGAAAGTCAGTTTGGATAGACAAAGCTTTCAAGAAATCTGTCCTCCCCTTCTCAGAATCGTTGAATTGTACAGCGCTGCGTAAATTTGTGGCGCTTTATAAATAAAATTATACATACATACATACATACATACATACATACATGAGGGGGGGTTGTTGGTAGAATTCCTTGGTACAGAGAAACTCATGGTTTAAGAGTAAACATAAATAAATGTATAATTTTCCATAATATAAAGGCATGATAGTGAGATAGAGAAACAGGTAAAAAAACATATTCACATAAACAAATTATTGCAGCATAAAGCAATCAGGTATCATAAATACTGTTAGGAATAGATTGAAGCTGAGGGGGGATGGGGGTGGATGTTGGAATTTAGTGTTGCAGAGACAATTAGAGCTTCAAAGCACACAGAGGAAAAATACATACTTTACCATTATATAAATTTATGATAGTGAGACAGAAATCCAAGATATACATTGAGTCCTGTATTTTTGGCATTAAAAAAATGCATTATCATTTTGAGTTCACACCTTCTCACCTAGCTGGTGACTTAAAGGCAAAAAGCAACATTCCATCGAGCCCAGTTATACATTTATATCTGTAGATACAGAGTATGATACATTTCCATTAGTATTAGCCATTGCAACAAGAATTAATATTCACATTTAGAAATCTTTCTCTATACCTAAAATAACCAGAAAATAAAGGATATATATATATATATATATAGATATATATATATATATATATATATATATATATATATATATATATATATATATATATATATATATATATATATATATATATATATATATATATATATATATATATATATATATATATATATATACACACACACACACATACACATACAAACTGCACAAAGCAAAAAGTTATGATAGCACATGTTGTAGTATATACACAGCTAGCTCTAAACATTGTCAGACAACATAATATCCTTTTTTACCAATCATGGTTTTTAGCCTAATGATTTGGGGTTTCAGTATAAGGGCTTCTGGGTAATTTGTGAAATTAGGAATTTAGAGGTTAGGAAGTAAGCAGAGATAGACCAATTATAAAATGTTCTGGGACTGTGATGCTCTCCTGTGCACAAGATAATATAGTGTTGTTAAGGCAAATGGACTATTTAAGGAAAATGTAATTTCATAAATTAGATATAGTTAGAATTTTTATTTAATTACATTAGGGAGCAATTACATTTTGAAAGGCATACATTTGCTCTAAACTAGATACATTTTAACATGTACTTAAAGGAACATTAATAATAAAAATAAAATACTTCATATGCATTTATACCTGCAGTTTTAAAAATACATATCATTTGACTGTGTTAGGTTTTTTTGACTCGCACTATTGAAATGCCTTATTTAAAAAGGTAGCCACTAATCCTCTTAATATTTGTGAGTGGCCTTAGTGGATTAGGTCTTTTTGAATTTACTCATCACTAGAAGCCAATTATAGAGTAACATTTGTCCTGCCCTCTAAAATATAGACATTAGTATTTGTGATTGTGTAGTCTAGTTCTGTTTCAGTAAACCAAAGTCGCGCATTCTTTACCAGCATTTTTTATACTCTTCTTTTGAGCAAAACTGTAGAGCAAACTGGGTAGAAATGAATTATATAGAGGATAATGTACCCCTTTCTGTAATTTATAAGGATATTAACTGACACTGAGGAGTTCCATGACCTTTAATATCCTTATAAACTACAGTAGGGGGTACATTTTCCTTTATGATATACATAGCAGCTTTGTAAAACAAAATAAAATAGATTTATAAACATAGTTTGTTGGTAGAATAGCATTTTTTCCCCCATTTATTTTATAGATTTATCTCTTTTTTGTGCCATTGTATCACACAGAACACTTTAGTTTAAGGTTGTAGTGTTATGCTGTAGCTTGTTCAGAAAGACTACAGTTACCATGATGCCATGTCACCAACAGGAGGGTATTAGTACAGAAGAACCAGTTGGTAATAATTTGTTCTTTTGTTTCACCTAAACATACATATAGTAAATACTATATTTCAGAAATTGTGTAGGTTATTAACTACATTTCTCATGATGCACTGTACATAATTTAGCCACAAGATAGAATCAGATGTAGACAGAAGCTTTAGTTAACTCCTCCTTTTGTCATTATATCAGAGAAAAATGTTTGCAGCCTTTTAATAATGTTTCAGAACATACAAATCCCATGGTCCACTGTGAAGTATTTACTTACTGGAAAGTCACAGTGGCAGTTTGAGTAATTCAGGGGCATTTAAGAGAAGTGGCTTAGCCACTTAGATAAAACATCAATATGTTCTTAATTATGTTTATAAACAAGAAGTATTCAAGTAAAACTTAAAGCAACTATCATTTCCCTTTCCTATGTCAGAACTAGCCAATTATAAAGTTATAATTTACAGGAAGACCCATGCACTTCCTGTGTATACTGTGCATTATAAAATTATTTCAGACATGTAGAGGTCACTACTGTGTCACCCCTAGGCAAGAAATGTTGAAAATGATGCATGCTGCCTGTACGGTGTATCCCCAGTTAACAAGTAATAAAGAGTTTACCATATATTTCATGACTATCTTTGTTTGAATTTTATAGAGTAGATTTGTTATAGTTATTTGAGGGTAATGCAAAAAAACAGCATTAATATAAATATATTTGCAAAGGGAAAAATAACCCTGCACTAACCTTTACTACTAATGTATTATCATATATAATAATTCTAAGCAGTTTTAGTGTGATTAAGACTGCCAAGAAAAGGGGTTCATAAATATTTTTTAACTAGAGCCTCAAATTCTAATTATGGTTGACACTAAGGCCTTACCTTCAGTCTACCTGATGCAGAACTTATGTTCTCTATAAACAGTAACTTTACTGTACTCATTAGGACAACACTCTGTGCTTCCTCTTATTATCCAAGCTTTCTTTACATGGGGATATATAGCAGCCACCAAGTAATTGTCATCTGACCAACTTTCCATACTGCTGGAACATAATAGGTGTTCACAGTAATATCAGATCCTGGAAATTACCCTGGGGGAATCCTCTATTGTGTTATAAATGCAGATCTAAAATATAGACACAGTGGGAACATGCAAATTGCAAATGCATTAGGATAACCAACAATGTGTTAATCACAATGCAGCTCTACAGTCATTAACTCCATGAACTAGTGTGGTAATTGCTAACCAAGAAAGCATCATGATCTGCCAATGGATGTATCAACTGAATCAGAGATTAAATTATAGATCCAAGTAAACTAAGGGTTTGCCTGGATACTAACATGGTGTAACAGAATAAATGTTAACCCTTGGGCACAATGGTTTTGCATGAAAGAGACAATGAGGCCCTATGGAAAAATGCAAAACATAAAATATGCAATCTTTGGAGTATAAATTGCACATTAATATCAATCAGTTAAAAAAAAAAAAAAGATTGAGTTACAACAGTCTTGTATCCTGGAGTGACAACTATTTAGATTAATTAACCCAGTAATAATACTGAAAGTAAGTCGGTGCTGAAAGGCACAAACCTAATACAGTCTTGGCATAAGGAATAGTGTAATTGTGAACTGGCCTTTAAGGATATTTTCTAATGACCTCACTGTGCCTGCAGAATTGTCCCTACTGTGTTGTGAATAATGAGTAGCGATTGATAAGAATGAAGATTAGGATTAATAAAACAGAGAAGCCAAAGTTGTTAACGGTAACTGGAACTATTAACATCAAGTTGTCAAATAATTCTATTGTTTTTTTTCTAAAGAAATGAGTCCTTTTGCTAGTGTGATAAACTGTGTTAACTTTTTTTTTTTTTAATTACAGATTCAAATTTTTAGCCACACATTAAAACGGTTTTGGATATGGCGAACCGACATATGACTAATTCTACATTTTATAGCGCTACGTATAGAAGAGGATTTTGTTCAAATCTATTTTTCTTTTTCTTTCTTTCACACGCATGAAGATTCTTCTGTAATAAACAGCTGTTGTGTTATTGTGTTTCATTTATTCAACATTTTCTCCTGGTTTCCAAATCTTACGACTGCTACGGGTACACTTCTTCTAAATGTGCCGTCATAAAAACGGCGTCTGAAAAACATAAGCAAATTTCATTTTTCTTTTTTTTTTTTTGTTTGTTTGTTTGTTTACGGATACAAATTTTATTTTTGTACATTTCTAATAAGCCTTCCCTCAGCAGGTGATTACACAAACGTGAAACTGACAGAAAAGTAATCTTTATGGAAATGAAGGTTCAGAAATGTCTGCGTCTGCAGAGAGATGGTGGCAGTTCTTTAACATATTATCTATAAATAAATTAACAGTTAAAATGTTTAAACAATGGAAATTGGTAAAATAAAAGTTCTTTGCAGTATTAAAAGAACCAGATTTTAAAGTGGAGCTTTTTGTGATGATTACATGTCTTGGCTGAAATTATACACTCTAGACTGCAGTAAGAGAAACCGCTTATCACTTATAATGCATACTTTATTTCCTCTTATTGTTGCTTGCCCAATACATTTTCTTGCATTTTTTCAATACTTCTCTATAGTATCTTTTTTTTTCTTTTTTCAAACCATACAGCTATTTACCCTCCGGTGTGGGCATAAGGTGACTATTCATTTAAAGGTAACAATGGCGACTGTGATTAAATTAGTCTAATACGTAATATGAACTAGAGACAAGGTAGCATAGAAACAGATGTATTATTCACTTATATAAAGTTATTGAGATATGGTGAGGATGATGTCACAGCACTTCACTGGAAGAATTCACATCACTCCGCATGACTTCGTATCCTACTTCTATTTGACTGACTTCACCACTCTACATGTGAGTAGCAGTCTGTATGTTCGACAAATCTATCTGCAGCTTTATCAATAAGAAGAAGTGAACATGCAACTATTTTGGCGATGCAACTTGAATTGTAGTTAGGTGAATTCATCCTTTAGTCAATGTGATGTCAGGACATGTGGAATAGATGGTTCTGTAGTATCCATCTTGGATCTAGCTTTACAATCTTAAAACTATATGTTACCTTGTAGCTGTAAACTGTGACCTTGCCTAAGGAGTTTGAGAAAAACAAGTTATTACAATGTTTTAAGGCATGCATAGAAAGGGGGTAGAAGAGATGCCAGACTTATCGGAAGTGTGGCCTTCAGAATAACAATTCTAGTTTCTGACTGACCAGATGTTGAAGACCATAACATGTATTTAGAGGTTTGTAATACTTATCTAACTAATAACCAATAGATTTCGAGAATTGTAACTAATAACCAATAGTTATAGATAAAGTTATAATCCATCCCATGTGGGACTGTAATCTTTTTTTCCATCTCATGAATAAAGTATAAAAAGTGTGTGTTATCAATCAATAAACCAGATTTCATTTCAAAGAGAACAAGTGTGTGTCTGTTTGTGTTTGATCTCTCTGAGCATGCTTATTATTCAACCTTTTGATTTGGCCTGCACTGGGAAATAGTGAGATGATCTGAATTATGATCACAGTCAATAAGGCCCTGTATGCTTCAGAAACTCACTGTTTCCTTAGTGATGAAGCTGCAGATAGATTTTTCAAACAGGTGGGCTGCTACAGACATAGTTGCATGCGTAATGTGGTAAAGTCAGTCCAATAGAAGTAGGATGCAAAGTCATGTGGAGCGATGTGAATTCCTCTAGTGAACTGCAGTGATGTCATCTTCACTATATCCCACTAACTGTATATAAGTGAATAATACATCTATTTCTATGTCACCTTGTCCCTAGGTCATGTCGCAGTCACCATTGTCAGTTTTGATTAAATATTCACCTTACACCACACCGGGGACCTACTATCATGCCCCGAATTCACCACTTTGCCACATCAAAGTCAAATAGGTGAATTTGGAGCAGTTTACCTAGTCACATTTGTTCCTTCAACACATTCTGCTGCTTAGTCAATAGAAGTAGTACCTGTGCATGCACATGTAAACTAAGGGAAAGTGCTCCGTAAGATCGCTACTATAATATTGTATTATAATATAATGTAGTAAACACAGTGCTTGTAATAGGAAGTGGGAATTGTGGACAAACACTGATAAAAGAAAAGACTATAATTAAAAATTACCCCCACTACTGTGATAAAAAAATGTTAGCGTTACTAAGCTTTGCAATTGGCATTGATTCCAGTCTGACAAAAAGGCTTATGGCATTTATTACTAATAAAGCATCATAAAACAGGCTTTATAATGCTTTATTACTAATAAATGATATACAGTATATTGGTTATACAACTGAGTAGTGAAAAAAAATTAGTAGTCAATCAACAAGTATGAGTATAAATATCTGCTTATAAAGTTTGATTAAACAATGATCAAGAAACCAATGAGCCAAAATTGAAATTCTAATCTTCTCCTACTGATTAATCAATAATCTCTTATATTATTTTGTACTGGTTAACTAAATATATTGCAGAAAAACAAGGTAAATCAAGGTAGATTACAGTAAATTAAAAGCAAGGTAAATCAAGGTAGATTACAGTAAATTAAGAACAAAGCAAATGCTGTTCTAGTTCAGTTGAATCACCACTTTTACTAATTATCACTAGCAGAGGTGGCTCTGGCCCTATCGGCGCCCTAGGCAACCCCCGCCCCCACTCACCTCCAACATCGCCGTCCAGCCGCGGCTCCACTTTAAATCTCCCAATTGGCAGCTGCGGCTGTACATCACATCTCCCGAAAAGCAGCCATGGCTGCCGATTGGGAGATTCAAAAGTTGAGCCGTGGCTGCCCTTAACCTCCCATCTAGCCGGCAATCTGAAAAAAAAATGCTAGGGGCGCCCCCAGCATTTGCCTACTCTGCCTAATGGCAGAGCCGGCACTGATCACTAGGATGATTTAGAGTAAATCACTGCAGATTATCTAAGTAAGAATAAAGGTACAAGTTACATAGTTTGTTGGGTTACTAAGTAATCAGAACAAACTTATGATCCTAATGCTCATGATTCAAGTCTGACACCACAAGTCAGCAAACAAGTAGCAGATGTACTGCCAACAGCCATCATGTACTTAATGCACACAATGTTTCTAAAAGAATACCGACCCCTGCTGAATTTAAGACATTGAAGAAAGGGATGTCCTTTGTACCAGTTCACCAGACTGAGTGGTTTGATTTTCAAATGGACTTTTTTCGTTTCATGTGTTCTTTAGTTGTTTTTATGTTGGTACCGGGAATCCCATAGTGTGGAATGTTGCGTTTCCCATCATTTTTTACTCTCTTTTCATGCCAAATTGTTAAAAAGATTTACTTTGTATCTCTGGATAAATGTGCTTTTTTACTTTTAAATTGGGAAGTAGTCATTCTAACGGTGTTAGTATCGTCATAGATTAGAAGAGTTTGAAAACCAGCTATAGTAGAACAGAAAATAAATGCATTAAAAAAAATGTAAAAAAAAAAAAAAAAGAATAATGACTTTATTATGAATAAAGCAGACAAAGGGGGAGCCACGGTGGTTATGGACCATACTATGAACATAAGAGAAGCATTGCACCAACTAAATGATCCACCTTTTTAAGAAAAAATGAACTAAAGATCCTACAGGAGAATATAAAAGATTAAATGATGATTATTCACAGCACTGGGAGCAGATGCAATTATACCTTAGATCAAAGAAGCACTAACAGTGAAACACCTTAGGGTGCCAGGTTTATAATCTGCCTAAAATACAAAGATACAGTTAACCCTCCAGGAAGACTTATAGAGATGAAATTTAATAAACTCAAAAAGATTTGGAAACATACAGTATATGAATAAAGCACATTGCACCTTTCAGTTTACAATCACATGTGATCCCTGTAGAATCGATTTTTTGGATGTAGAACTATCGGTAATTAATAATCTATTACAGACTACAATATATAGAAAGCTGACTAATCACAGTACCTTACTTATGAAGAATAGCTTTCACCCTCCAGGAATGCCGAATAGTTTACTTAAAACACACTTCCTATGAATGAGGAGATTTACTTCCTCATATAACGCACATTTTCCACAAGTAGAAACTATCAACCATCATTTTCAGCAAAGAAGGTACAATAAAACTGCTTTAAGAACAATAGCTTCTCAAGTAGGTAAGTTAACCCAAAATGAAGCTATGAAGCAGAGTATAAACAGTGACTCCACAAATAAAATACCATTTTTAACCACATTCAACATACATTCAAAACAGGTCAAACAATAAATATTAAAATTTTGGCCCACTTTTTCAACACAGTGAGGATACAAAGGCTATCATACAAGAACCACCCCTTATTTTCATACTGGAGGGGTAAGAACACAGGGGGTTAATTCAGCAAAGAGCGAACTTACCCTCTGATCCTTCGCATCAGTACACAGAGACTGTTACGTGTTTGCTGAGTCCTGCACGTGGACATCAGCGAAAGCTTTAAAGGGATTCCAGTCTCACAAAGTGTCTCGAGTAGAGCCTCGCGAGCCTCGCCGAGACTGAAATCCCTTTAAAGCGTTCTCTGATGTCAGCGTGCAGTACATCAGCGAGTGCGTAACAGTCTCTGCGTACTGATGCGAAGGATCGAAGGGTAAGTTCGCTCTTTGCTGAATTACACCAGGATATCATTTAATACACTCTGATGTAATAATTAAGATAGATAAAAACACAACAGAGATTTCTAACCACCCCTAAATTTGGAACTTTCCCATATTTACAGTGTCAGAATTGCAATTCTATCATAAGATGTACTACAGTGACATACTCCTCCCAAGGATATAACATCAGAGTCAGAGGTTATTTTTCCTGCAATTATAATAATGGATTTTACCTTTTGAAATGTCCTTGTGGTCTGGGCTATATCAGACAAACTGATTGGGCATTAAAAGTAAGTTTGATAGAACATAGGAGTAATATATTTAACCTATAAGAAGCCGCTACCATTAGCAGAACATCAACACTGTATATCACAGTTATGATGAATAGTATTAGAACATGCCTCCTCAAATAAAGGGGACCAAATAAAAATATTATTACAGAGAGAAATTGATTGAATACACAGACTAGATACAATAGTCTCTAGAGGTCTTAATGAGGACATCAAATTTAGATGTTTTCTATGATACGTACCCTTTTTTCTTGCAGATTTGTTTACACTATTGAAAATTGAAAAGATTTGATTATTCCCTGCATTGTAAGGTACCATAATTTAATCCATAGATAAGGCATTATTGCCATCTTTAAGGTACCTCTATTGTTTGTGTACAGTATAATAATAATAAAGTATTCAACTAAGGCTCATAGTATATATAGCTAGATTATCAATAATTATATCATTTATTTTGATGGATCAGGTACACTTAAATATTATATATAAAAACAGAAAAAGTCACAAAACTTTAATTCATTTTTTATATCACTTTTGTCAGAAACAATGTTTTGTGATATGGTGAATTAATTGTATCTCTTCCATAATATGCGTGTTTCATATCAAGTTTATTTTGAACCAGTAGAGGTCCTTGTAAAACACATGCACTAAGGAAATGTAATCAATCACCATGTGATGTCACCAAT
The DNA here is from genome assembly GCA_019650415.1 of Pipa parva. Lineage (NCBI taxonomy): Eukaryota > Metazoa > Chordata > Amphibia > Anura > Pipidae > Pipa > Pipa parva. Next base: position 11,741 of record WMED01005070.1, read on the forward strand.
AGTAGACTATTTATACACCTTCACTTCCTGTTTTTGTTCCCTCCAAAATGTTGTGCGTGTGAAGATGTCACAATAAAGTTACACATTTGGAGCAACTTGGACGTCTACCATTTTTTGAATTATATATATTAGAAGGTGGGGTGATCCCTCTTGTCATCCAGCAGACAACAGACACTTGCATTTGTGCTATTTCATTACAATCCAAGCACTCATGGTTCAAGTCTGATGTTACAAGTCGGCAATCAAGTAGCAGGAGCTCTTCCACATAAAGAGGGTTATTCTCTATTCTCTAAAGTCTGAAAAAGTAAAAGTGGGAATTCACCAGCTAAAGAAAGTTGCAAAAGACTGCTACTATTGCTGTCACGTCTTTATAATGAGAATAGTGTCGCAGTCGCAACTTTACATTGGGAGAATTGTCACAGTCGCGGATTTGCTATGGGAATCCACTGTTCGTGAATTTGACAGTCGAATTCGGACTTCAGAGAATAACCCCCAAAGTGTTTTTTGCTCAATACAGCCCAGTAACACAGGCTTCTCCTCACAAAGTGTGGTCTGCTCAGTATAGCACTTGTCTGTTCTAGAACAAGGTGCCATATACCTTTGGCTCATACATAATTATGATAATCTTATGACTAAATATGACCAAGTACTAAAAAATCACTATAACAAATGTAATTGGTTAACACATAACTCAGTATCACATGAGGTAAATAAAATCCCCTCTGGGTGCTATGCCAAATCCAAACTTTCCAACCTTGGTATCTTCCATTTCTCGGCCAATGTTATGTCTAAAAGTTAGTCTGAGTCCGCCAAGGTCTGAATAACAGCTCTAAAAAACGTGCACTTTTACCAAAGTCTGTAGAAAAGTCTTAACCCCTTCTAAACACCCTGCAATGCAAACCAACACCGATACTGTAGGTCCTTCTGATCAGGCCTACCTAGTACAGTGCTAATTAAAATGTACGTTACAATTAATATTTTGAGTTTATCGTGCACTTAAAGTGAACTTTTTTTACGTTTCTAACTTGAGTCTTTTTTTACTGTAATGATTCTCTCTGGTTCTAATGTCATTTCGCATCTACAAAAGAAAACAAAATGTAGAAATTAGACACAATGTGCTACTTTTATTTCATTATATTATCTTTTACTGGTAGATAAACTACTATGTATTAAGCATGCATTCATATGGACATTGTGGGTTTTTATAATACAGTAAATTTGAATAAAGCTAATAAGTTGGTCTTTGGTAAAAAAAAAAAAAAACATCATTTCTTTAGAAGCACAATTCAAATGACTTTTTAATGGGTTTCATGCATCCAATAGCTTCCATTCCTTATTTTCGGAAACAATGTTCGAGAACAGCATGAAAAGTGTATAATCATTGTTCACATGGAATTCTTCAATGCATTTTTAATGTTTATGTTTTTTTTATTGTTTAGGATGACATTTTCACTGCTTTTAAGTTAACCATTGCCATATGAGAGAAACTTTCTGAAAAGACTATGAATGTAGCTGATTATCATACATTCCTGTGACTGCTAGCAAGGCTGAGAGTGGTGATAGGATCTTTAAAGGATAAGAATGGCTCTGTATTACCATATAATAGTAGATCCAACACCAGTAAAGGGCAGGATCCTACTGGCGAATAGGCAAGGGTCGTTTAAAAAAAAAAAAAAAAAAAAGCGCGTCATGAAAAAACTCCGAAAATCCGCATTGAAAAAAAAATTGAAAGTAATGATTAATGCATGTACAATGTCACACTTGCGTTTCATAGAGAGGAACATGCGCCAGAATGCTTCCATGTTGTGTTTTTTTCGAGCATATGGATGCGAACGCGAACAATGCAACTGGATAATAGCAATAAAGGATTGAACAGTAGTGGTCACAAATGGAAGAAAAGTGACGTGGAGGTGCTATTATTTATTTATAAAACGCATCCTAAAAATACACCAGTTTTTTCACAAAAAACTCTTTTACTTTGCTTAAAGTGGATCCCTATCAGTTTACAAACATTTTTTTTTAAAAGCCAGGATGTGTTTTACACAAATTGCCCCAGAGAACTCCAAGTTGCACCACACTGCCCCTGATTTCCTTGCATGGCCATAGTTTTCCATGCTGCCAGCTTCCCCATACTGTCCCTTAAAGATGGAGATTGCTCTGCAGAGCAGCTATTTGCCTGCAGAACTGCCAGTTACCCCATAGAACCACTAATTGCCTTGTAGAGACTCCAGTTGCCCTGCCCCTGATTTCCTTGCATAGCCATCTGTCCAATTGCAGTGCACAGCCATAGATTGCCCTACAAAACAAATGATATCCCCATATTGCCCCTTTAGTGCTGCAGATTACTCAGCAGAACAGGTGTTTGCTTTCAGAATGCTCCACAATTAACCTGATTGCCTCTCTGAGCTACCGATCGCTATGCAGAGCAGCTATTTGCCCACACAGCCCCTGATTTCCTACAGAGCCATTATTGGTTTGCACGGGCCCCAATTGTCACAAACAACCTCATTTTGCCCTGCAGAGCCCTACATTTCAAGCAGAGTAGCCATTTTCCTATTGAGCCACAGATTACCCCAAACTGACTGTACTGCAGAGCTACTAGATTCCCCACATAGCCTCTGATGGCCCCAGCACAACTTCAGTCATCTGAAAATACCCAAAATCATCAGGAAAGTGCTCTGGATGGCCCACAAAGCCCCAGATTTCCTCTAAATATTCATCATTTTTTGTTAGGAAGCTGCTTGGGGACATAGACCCACACTAGAGTTTGCATCCATAATTCTATGCCCACAACAAGGTGAAATTTATTAAAGTCGGAAAGACAGCTCTGGATCTTTCCAATTTTACTGAGAGAAACCTCAGATTGATCTTGTGAGATCTTCCAAGAACTCGAGATCGAGTTTCTTGCTGATCTTTCCACCTTTAATAAATTTTGCCCCAATAATTGCATGCCCAGGAAGCCAAAGGTGTGCATTTTCAGAAAATATATACTTTGGAGGAGGTTCTTTTGGTTTTGGTGGTTCAAAATAATTATAATTTTTTAGCAAACCCTCAGAAAACTGTTATTTTTACAGAGACTTGCATCCACAAATCTGTGTCCATGACTAAAACCTTGGTATTCCTAAAGTGACAAGTGTACACTTTCATAGTATATATACTTTTGTGGGTATTTGAAACGTAGAGAGTCAGGAATTTCCTTTGTTATGCATATTAGACATTGTTCTAGTTGAGGGACATTGCTCTTTTAGATTTAGCATGGTTTTTGGGGTTCCCATGTTGACGTTTTTAAAAAATGCTGTTTTGATTCTGTATTTTCATAATTTTTTTTTTTTTTTTTGGGAAACCAGCAAAAATTAGTGAATTTCACAGAGGCTTACCTCTACAAATCTGACTCCATGACAACAAGCTTGGTATGCCTGTATAGCTGAAGTTGTGTACTAATATAGACTATGTGAGGGGTATTTCTAAAATACAGGGTTGTTTTTTTTCTGAAAAACAAAGTTTCAGTCAAAATTACCCTTGAGCACCTGCTTTGCTTTGGGGTGTTTGGCAACTGTATCTTTGTGTGTGCCTATTCATATTGGGTATTGTTCAAGAGATATTAATCTTTCATATTCACCTTAGCTTGTGGGGATTCCATGTAGTTATTTGAAAGAAATGCTGTATTGAACCTGCATTTTTATCTTTTTCTTTCATGAAACCAGTGAATCTGCATCCCTGAGAACCCTAGATAACTAAAGGTATGTACTTTGAGGGAATATATATACTTTGTAGGGAGTATTCATGAGGTAAAGGGTTGTTTTTACTGAAAAAACTACAAGTTGGGCATTTGGTCTGAAGATCAGAATGTTTGGGGGTTTGGCAACCCTAGCTTGTGCACACCTATGCATATTGGATATTGTTCTGCTCTGTTCAGGAGACAATGATCTTTCATATTTACCTTGGTTTGTGGTGTTTTTGTATAGGAATTTGAACCAAATGTTGTGCTGAACCTGCATTTTTATAATTAATTATAATTTTAAATGAAGTAAAATAGTAAATTTCCTGGAGGCTTATGTCCACAAATCTATATACACAACAACATGCCTGGTACGCCTAGATTGATGAAGGTGTGTACTTTCAGTGACTATACTTTGTGCGGGATATTCACAAGGTAAAGGGTTTTTTTTTTTTTAAACTGGTGGGTGTACATCCATTTTTCATATTATTTTCATTTCCTAAAGAAAGGGCTAGGGCTTATTTTTGGGGTACGTCTTAGACCCATAAAAAAAAGGTATTACCAAGTAATGCAATAGAGTGGTTGTGTTAGTCCACAGATGCAAAAAAAAGTTGAGTATTGCAATATTAGAGATACCTTTTATATTGGACTAACAGTCAGTTTAGTTAGACAAGGGTTTCAAGAGTCCTGTCCTCCCTTTCTCAAGTCTATAGTGTTAGTTATAGTTAGTGTTGCTACAGACTTGATAAAGGGAGGACAGACCTCTCTAAAGCTTGTCTAACTAGACTGACTGTTAGTCCAATAAAGAAAGGTATCACTGAATATCACAATACTCATCTAATATATATACTGTATATATATATATATATATATATATATATATATATATATATATATATACACACACTATATATATATATACACATATACATATATATATATATATATACACATATACATATACACACACACACAGTATATATATATACATACAGTATATTCACAGTTATATTCTAATATGGATTGCATGGAAAAAATATATAGCAAACCACTCATAACATTTCAGTACATTATAACAGCAATGTCACAAAATCTTGTCATTTAGCTTAGCTTAGTTTATGAATTTCAGACACGCGTTTTGTAATAAAAAGGCTTTTTGCTCTTTAAAAATCTTCTTATGAAATTAAATATGTTTGCTTTTGAAAAATGAAATTTTAGGTTGACACAAACAAAACACACTATATTTAGAGCCTTGATGTGAAATGTCAGCTGCGGTTATAAAAGCAAAAACGAATTTGCTACTTCATGGGCATATTAGCCCAGTAGGTCTTCTTTTAATCAAGTATTTTTTTTGTTCAAGTAGAAATTGATAAACATATTGAATTATATTCAACTATTCTGCATTTATAAAGCTTTTGTAACGTCAGCGCCTGTTAAGCATGAAATCTGTTATAAGAAGTACTATATTTATATTAATGACAGTTGAATAATGTTACATGTTTTTTTTACTTAGCCAGTTTTTGAATGCCTTTATTATAATTAAGAGTTTAAATGGTACACAGGTAGACTATGGAGCATTATATATATATATATAATATATATTATGTACTGTTGTGATGGACATATTTATGGACCTTATATATTTTACTCAAAGGACATACTTATGGACTTTATTCATCCTTATGGACCTTATTCATCATTATATTTTCCAATATCTATATGGACTCATATATTCTTTTAACATGGACTTTTAGGGGGGAATTCACCATTGAGCGAAGTGAGCTCTGAATCCTTAGGCTCAACTCGGAGGCAACTCTTTTGGTCTCGCCGAGACTGGAATCCCTTTAAAGCGCTCGCTGATGTCCGTGTGCAGGACATCAGCGAGCGCATAACACAATGTACGAAGTGAGCCGAAGGATTCGGTGCTCACTTCGCACAATGGTGAATTCCCCCCTTAGACTCAGAATGAACTATACCTTTAAATCTTACCCTGAGTTCAGAAAAATATTACTCAAACTATATAACCTTGACATTTAAGTGTTTTTAAGTAAGTGTTTTGCATCCACATAGATCGTAAACAGTTAGTCCTGCAATTTTGTAATCAAGTGGTCTTTGTTGGAGACAGTGGGTTTCTCCTGTCTAGAAGTTTTTCTCCATGGCTTTGAAGGACATGGAAAACAACTTACATCAGTATGACAAGTATGTTTAATATGCTTAGCCAATCAGCATCTAGTTTAGTTTCTGTATGATCAGCTATTTTGGAGATTAGCGAACTGTGTTATAAAATGATGGTAATGATTTCATTAAAATCAGAAATGCTTCTACAATGATAACAGACTGAGGTGTGTTATTGCTTTAAAAGCCAAATTTCTCTATGCAAGCGATTGTATAATTCCTTCATTTCACTTATTTGGAGCCCGGTAGGAAAGAAGTAGTATTTCCACAACACTGTACTGTATATTGCCCATTCCTTTTATTACTTTAGTAGTCCGCCTTTGAACCCACAAAAGCTCAACCATATCTTTCTTGTGCACTGGTGCCCAAAACTGCACACAGTATTCCATGTGTGGTCTGACCAGTGCTTTGTAAAGTGGTATAATTATGTTCTCATCATGTGCATCTATGCCTCTTTTGATGGATCCCATGATCCTATTTGCTTTGGCACATGCTGCTTGGACTAATTACTACAGTTAAGTTTGTTGTCAACAAAAATTCCTAAATCCTTTTCTATGTCGGTTTCATTGCATGCTACTCCTGGTATTGCTTTTTGTTCTTTTGCTATAGTGTTATTTGCATCTATTTGACTGTGATTATATTATTGACTTCACACTGAGTATAAACAAGTTTAGACAATGCAAGTACTTGTATAAGCACAAATAGGGAAATGCAATAGTCTGTGTTAGTTCAAATTAAAATAGCATGCATGTATAGTGCAGCATCCACAAACCTTCTTATAGGGGAAGATGGGAGCTCAACATCTGATTTAGAGATGCAAGTTTGGTATACGGCATGACTAACATAATGCAAAATGCAAATAAAAGCAATTTACTGAACGGGCTGAATACCTTTCCATCTTCAAAAGATGCGTAGGACTGAGCAAAGCAAACATATAGAAGAATAAAAGAGAATGTCTGAATTGCCAAATGGCTTATTTCTCTCATATAGTATTCCCCGCAATCTTTTGATCTAAATTATTAAAATCTAAACTGTTTGAAGCTGCATCAAAATTGAATGTGATGGATTAGACCTACCAGCCTGCTGCCAGAATCAGAGTATTGTTTTATTTAGTATTGCTGCATTCCTACTTGGCACCTTCTTGTGCTGTGACCAGTACCTGCACGGCCCTTTAGTCACAATTATTTATTACGCTGCTTTAAGGCAGATCTTCCCATATCTCCCAGTTTAAAATAATTTCCAGTCTATGCAAATTTTTCTGCAATAAAAGTTGTACTTGAGCACCAATTAAATCCAGTTTCCAAAACTTTTCAACATAATTACTTTAACCATGCAGTGATTTATGGTTCTTAATTCCGCTGTCTTGGACCAGGACTTTTATAAGGGTGAAATTTATTAAAATTGTAAATATTACTGAAATCACGATATCGAACGTTTATTATTGATATCGCAATTTCAAAATTTCCAGCGATAATATGGATCTTTGCCATTGAAAGCAATTGTTTAAACATTTCATTTGATATCGCGATATCGATATTACCGATATCGCGATATCGATAAACTTGCTATATCGACAATATCGATATCACAATATCGGTAAAAATCATTCAGTATCGCAATTTAAGATTTTAATAAATATCACTACGTATTATAACAGGGAACATATTCCTAGATTTATTTCTGCACCTGACACAAATACAGCATAGAATTTGAATATCAGTGTTTGGAACAGGTAGTGAAAATTGGGGCAAAAGGACTGCATAGAGTACAGAAGACATAAGGACAATTTGGGAAAGGCAGATGCCAATCCAATAAAGAAAGCTCCTCACTGCAAAGAAGGTATAGTATAAACCTTCATGAAACAGAAGTTATCCACATACTTCCTGGTATATAGATAGCATTTGCCACACAACTAAAACGTCTTGAGTATCAGAAGCTCTATGATTTATGTCTCTATGCTGTTTGCAGTGGAGGGATTTTAACTTCTTTTAGCTCACCTTGCCCCAAGAATATGTGGTTCTTCTAGCTCTTCTGCAGTAGGTCCTAGCATCATACTATGTGTTATGTGCATGGTGTGTGCAGAATACCCTGTTTCCCTGAAAATAAGACCTAGCTGCAGTAAAGTACTGGAAATATACCGTACCAGTACCGTGTTTCCCTGAAAATAATACCTAGCTGCAGTAATGTACTGGAAATATACTGTACCAGTACCGTGTTTCCCTGAAAATAAAACCTAGCTGCAGTAATGTACTGGAAATATACCGTACCAGTACCGTGTCCCCTGAAAATAATACCTAGCTGCAGTAAAGTACTGGAAATATAC
>WMED01005071.1:0-17943 GCA_019650415.1 Pipa parva
GAACTTCAAGGAGAGAGGTTCCATTGTTGCCAAAAAGGCTCCAGGGCGCCCAAGAAAGAATTACAGAGTCCCTGAAGAAGAAGGGTCAACACTGCAAATATTGACTTGCTGCATTAACTCATTCTAACTGTCAATAAAAGCTTTTGTTACTCATAATATGATTGCAATTGTATTTCTGTATGTGATAAAAACATCTGACAAACACACATAAAAACCAGAGGGCAACAGATCATGTGAAAATATGATATTTGTGTCATTCTCGAAACTTTTGGCCATGATAGTAGGTCTAGTCTGATAGAAATTCAGAAACGCAGGTTTGAACACTGAATATTTAAATTTGTCTTTCTCTTTAAAGTTGACATGCAGCACTATTAGTATTGCCAAATCATTGCCTTTAATTTGGGTACTTACTTATATACACATGCTGCATGGGGGGCTGTGAATTAGAAGCACACTGCATTGGTTTTTGGTAAAGTGTTTCAGAACTAAATAGCTACACAGAATGTGTTTTGTATAGCTTACACCAATAACCCTTTTATTATTTGCTATCATTTTATCATTTGCTTCTCTACTCTTACTTTTAATCATCTTCCCAGTAAAAGGGAAACTCTAAGGACTACAAATAATAATTAAAAAATACTAAAATACTCAGATTTCCCGTCAGTATTGATGTAAAATTGCGGATATGTTCTCCACGATTTTAACAAAGAAATTCCACCGACACCACAGTATTTTCTTTTAGGGCTTGAAATCAAAGAATTAAGCTTTAAATTAGAAAGAATATTAACAAGACATGTTTTAACCGCAGCCCAAACTCTCCTAGCAGCTTCCTGGGAAAAAAAATGTAGCTACCACAACAACAGGGAATAATAATAAAGGTAAATTGCATTAAAATAATGGAAACTATTACAAGCCATTTGCATTCTAGAGAGTATGTGGAGGAACTGCTGTGGTTACCTTGGGAACAATATTTACACACACTAACTACACATAACTGACAAAACACCAAGAAAATATTAACAAAAAGTTTTAAAAAACCTAATAGAACATGGACTTTCTACATCTCTCTCTTATATCTTTACCCAATCATTTAGTTCTCCAGTAAACAGTATTTCAATTTACTTAACAATTTGAATAAATCACACAAACTTGAGTTTTAAGGAAAAAGAGAGGGGAAAAAGAAAAAAAAAGAAGAAAATCTTTATTTTTCTATTAAAGCATAAGAAGTTGTCTTTTCAATTTTCTGCTCCTTTTCCCTCTTTCATATTCAGGTTATATATCTTAATGTTTAAACAAAAGCATATAACCAAAAAAACACTACTCACAATATATACATACACAATTAAAGAATAAAGACTAGGGTGCGAATACGACTGTCCAATTCTCAAACAGCGGATTCCCATAGCAATTCCGCGACCACAATATTGTTCTGACTGTGACAATATTCCAGAGTAAAGTCGCGACTGTGACAAATTCTCATTATAAATATGCAACTGCAACAGTAGCAGTCTATTGCGACTGTCTTTAGCTGGCGAATTCACACCTATACACAGCAATTCAGACTTTAGTGAAAGAAAAGGAAGAGAAGAATCTACCTTTACCCAATTGTTAATCTTCTAGTGCTTATTATTTTGTTATGATGGTAAAGTTTTGCCTATTTCAGTTTTTTTGTGTGAGAATTTCTATTATTGTATCAATATTTTCAATAAAAACTTAACATAAAAAAATACTCAGTTATGCAGGTCAGCATTTATTTTGATTAACCACTGCTTAACCCTTCATTAGTGACCAAAATGATATAGGCTGTGACTCCATTTCCCAGAATTCAAAGGGTAAAAGCCCTTCTTCCTCTGAGAGCCAAAAAAACAAAACAAAACTGACAGACTAGATCTATATGACAAAAATAAAGGTATTATTTTTAACCAGTAGAAGCCACTGACAAAAATTACAAAAACATGTCTTATAGGTAATTTTCAAAGATCTTTTAGAATACTGAAAAATCCTACAGGTGTCGTTATCACTTTAAGTATTGCCACCCAATACCTAATATGAATACATATATTTTAGTCATATAATAAAAGTAGAGTGAATTATATTAACTAATTGCCCAATATTGTCTGCATAGAGTCCCATATCCATTCCTATGACATTTGTCTCCTGGCTGAAAGAAGGCCATGGACACTGCTGGATTGAGAGGCTTAGCCTCCCACCCCAGCATTCCCAGATCTGAGCATGTGCGAGTTACCTATCAGCACACCAACATGTGTGGAAATGAGCTGACTCAGGACACATGGAGGGCAGACCTAAACCTTTGTTTTTGTGTGAAACAAAGTACTTGAGAAAATTTATATAGGATATTTTTAGGTGAAATTTATATTTTAATTAATTTCTTCATAATCTGTAAAGTATAACGGCAAAACATACTTAATTTTAAAACATTATTTCTCTGCAAATCTGTAACACCTGGGGTATTGATTTATTGACATTCTTGGAGAATAAAAATGTCATATAAAAGCTCCTATTCATATATGCAGATATGCACAGCAGTAGCATGGTATAAAATGATGAAAGGTTTAAAACCTGTTTGCTTTAACAGTGACTAATATAGGGGTTTGCTCATTCTTCCAGTAGTTACTGTCCGCTATGTCTGACTGTTAACAGCAAGAAGAATGTAAAGAAGGCTCTTTTTTACCACAATATAACATCTCATGCAAGGGCAGTAACACATTTACAGAAAGATGCCACATATTGCTAGGAGAGAGAACAGAAATACCATTATACCGGGATCTATTAATATTGTCAGTCTCAAATCAGTTAATATGTTATGGCCTTCCTTATGTTAAAGAGCATGTTCCCTTAGCAAGTGCCAGTGCTTCAACAGATACATGTATACTCTTTCCCACAGTGTTAAAGTGCACCTGTCACCTCAAAAATAATACTAATTAGGTTGTACTAATGAAATAAACATTTTTGTAAATAGATGCATTAAAAATAATGCACCTTTATACAGCGTTTCTCTCTGTCATCTTCCCTGTCAACCTGACTTTTTCCTGAGTTGAGTGGGTGGGGCTAAATGATTGACATTATAGCTCCTCCAATCAGATCCCTGCTAGATCATGATTTAAGGGATCTGTTTGGAGGAGCTATGTCAATCATTTAGCCCCGCCCACCCAACAATCAGGAAAGAAAAGGCAGGTAGCTGACAGGGAAGATGACAGAGAGAAACGCTGTATAAAGGTACATTATTTTTAATGCATCTATTTACAAAAATGTTTATTTCATTAGTAGAACCTCAATTAATATTAGAGTATTGAAGTGACAGGTGCACTTTAAGAATCTTGGATAACTTTTCCATAATAATTAACTATATCAATATAGTTGAATTGAACCACAAGCATCCATCTAGACACCATAAATCATGATTGGCTTATGTATTAATTGTAAGTAAAAAAATTACTATATTGACAGGTATTTGAGAACAATGTTAATATTTGCGTAGTCCATGTCCAATGTGATTGTTAAAGAAAAACCTGTAGATCATAGTTTTAAATGTGCTTTTAATGTCACTTTCTCTTTAACAATACTCTCAGCTGAATTCATAGCACTTTGTATATAGATAATAGAGGAACAGGCAAAACTGCTAAATGCAACAAAAGTGTGAATAAACAGACTGGAAACAATACCGCTTTCAGCAGTACATGAGAACAGAACTCGTAGGTCTGGTGTAAAAGGATACAGCTGGCTCCAACCACCAATCTGTCAAGACAGTAAACATAAAATGATCTTTATTGCATGCTGTCACATAAACACCACACCTCAATAATATCCTAATTATTGTGTGATTAGAAGATTAAGAAGTGTAATCTGTAACTCTAAAGAGGAAACAGGACAAAGAGCAGCTTCCAAGCTCCTGAAGTTAAAATGTGTTACACAGAGCAAAGTAACCTTATACAGGGCAGGAATTGCCTCTCAGTTAATTCTGTAAAAAATACAAGGGGTTGACATGCTGCACAAGGGAATTCAGCATAAATCATTATAGAATGTACCACAAATTCACCTAGATGGATAATTAATCTGAAAACCTATTTATTTAAAAAATTGACATTACAGTACTCTATCATCACTTGTTAAATGAAAGTATATGTGCAAACCTTGTATCTACTACTTCTACTTGCATTTGACTTGATTTTCAATACTGTCTGTTCAAACAACTGCAAGTACAATGAACATTCCAGTTAGCACAGTTGGTCATAAGTTTTAAAGAACTAATGTAACCATAACTGATATTCTGAAACCAGAGGGTCTGCTAGCCTAAACAGCTATATTATGATTCAGCTAATCAGTACCTTAGGGCTGTAGTGATGGTTTTCACATATGCTCAATTGAAGTAGGTGCCTAAGGCACCAGGTTTCTCAAGCAAGGGGTGGAGCTGAATTGCTACGAAGGATACCTTGTACTTGTAAAGTAATGTATGAAAAAGAAGCATAAATAATATTAAAGGAGAATATTGCTGTAAAGTATACTTATCTGATCGATCTAGCAGCAGTACACCAAGTATAGCGCTGCTAGATCAGTTTTCACATCACGATCCTCAGCCCAGGATTGTGAGATGAAAACTGCCAGCTGCCTTCTAGATTTTTCTCCTTGTATATGATGTATACAGCATTATATTATATTATACATCCACCTGCCTCAGTTCCCAGAACTTAACAAAGCACATGCGCAGAACTAAAAAAAATAAATAAATAAAAATCTTCCCATGAGCTTTACGTTAAGTTTACTGAACTGAGCCAGAGGGGCGGGTACTATGATGCGGTACAAGTAGAGGCACATGGCAGTTTTCAGATGAAAGCTGATCTAGCAGTAGTACACTTAGAGAACTGCTGCTAGATCGATCAGCAAAGTATACTTTACAGTAATAATTCTTCTTTATTATACATCATTTTACAAGTACATGGCATCCTTTGTAGCTCTTAGTGTACTGCTGCTAGATCGATCAGGTGAGTATACTTTACAGCAATAGCTCTCCTTTAAGTACATGGTTCGGAAGGGAAATATTGTGAGTATATTATGTTGCTGGCATTTAACTAAATTAACAAATGTTATTTATTAGAAGATGTTAGTTCTTCTTTAAAGCAAAGATTGTGTTAAGGGTTTTTTCTTAAATGAATGTAATATTTTTTGGTATAAGTCACAAACATAGATAACGCTGCCTAAATATTCATTTTATGAATCTTAATTCAAAAAGTTATTGCTTCATAAAGGACCAGTAAAAATTTCCATTTGGATTGGCATTGCAGCTATTCAAATACAGCATTTGTAAACTGTTAACTTTGAATTTGTTTTCTCTAACCATTTTATGTTTACCGATTTACAGTTTTTAAAACTAATTATTAGACTTTCTAGACAACTTCCAATTTTTAATAAGCACCACTTGAATATATATTAACTATAAATACATTTGAGGAATTTTCATTTTTCAGTGTTACTGTTCTTTTAAAGAAGACATGGATTATAATCCTATAAATTATATTTCTTTACTTATTATGGATTCTCTGAAACTAAATGATAGCTAAACCAATCATCTGCAGATTGGGTTTTTGTTGCAGACTTGATTAGCATTTCATCTCTTTAAAAATAATAAACACAATGCAGATTTTCTTCTACCATAATGTACTTACCATGTAGAGTATACCACTATTATTACATAATTCAGATTTGTTTGTTTTCCTAAACTGTTGTGGGAGTTTTCTCTTAGGGTATTACTAAAACATTTGTTTAGCATTGTAAAAATAATCCACTGTATGAAAAACAACATTCATTTCCAGTGTGCTTCTTGAGATGTGATTTTATATCATATTACCAAAAAATCATTTACTCAGCTATAGGGTGGCTACTCCCTTAGGTGTTACCACAAAGCAAAAGTCTGTTAAGCCTTGGTCTAGACGCTCTTGTGAATTTTAGATGTTTTTAAACATTCAGATCCAGTTGTAGTTTAAAATAATGCAGTAATATTATAAACCAAAACAAAAACAGTAAAGAAAATGGATTGAAATTCCCTTCATTGAAAAAGTGAAATCAAATTCTAGTTGTAGAATATCCAATAATTAGTGAATATATTTAGAAACTGTTGTTACATACCATAAAAGATAAAGTTAAAAACTGTCTGGTATTCACCATCTGCCTCCACTTGATTGCACACAGAACAAATACATTTGGATAGGTGAAGTAGCATATTCCAGTAGTTTAAAAGTCTATTCCTATGGGCATTGGGTTAGACTATTAGAATATTACTAGGCTCTAAATTAGGCAGTCTACTACATGCAGCCTATCAGCTGAATAACCTGCCAGGCCTGTGACCTCATAGACAATGTGCTGTGTTCCAGACCTGATGTGATTAAGAGTTCTTTGGAGTCTAAGTAAAGAACTTTAGTCTTTTGCTAACAGAAAGGAAAATCTTGTGAATAAAGAACAATTTAATTAGTTTCAAAAAATAGGAGTTAAAAGCTTTCAGAAAGATTACTGAACATAGTATAAACATATTATAAAAGGGCATTTGTTCTGAAATCAGTATAATTTAGTTTCAGTTCAGCTGGATAAATTATCTTAAGGATACCTATTATGTCTAGCTCACCTTAGTATGTGAGAATGGACAGTGTTGGATATTTAGCTGGGTAGCTTAAGACCCCTTCAGCTTAGTGGCCTAGGGGGCCTAAATGTATTCCTGCCAAATGGAGAATACACAGCTCAGGGTTCAACAGTGGTAGGTATAGGGACCAAAGCTTAGCCTCAACTAATAAGGAAGCTGTATCAAGGTCCATCCAGAAATTTGGGCCAACCAGAACCCTCTCAGGATCCACATTTGTGCTTAAGTGATACTTAATCCTCTGGTGGTAAATACCGTATTTTCCGGGCCAACTCGCAGACAGTCCCTTTCATTAGATAATTAGTATGGCAGATCCAACACATCAGCAAATACAAATGTGCTTTTATAAAGCTGGCTAGACACTTACTTGTATAAGGCAGAATGCACCATAAAAGCAATGTTAGTGACTAACATAGGGTTATGTTAGATTTGAGGTAAAGAACAAACCTATACAATCAGACTCTTTCAATTCTTATATTCTTTGAAAAAAATTCAAAAATACATACCGCATTCATACAAAAAAGAAGCAGACCATATGTTAAATGTTAATTTGGTAACAAAAAGGTTAAACTAAACTGCAATGTGTAAAAGTGGGGCTGATGTTAATGGAGAAGAGAATTAGCCATAAATCCTATAAATAATAGCTATAATCCTTTCCAAGTTTCTGTCAAAGTAGAGTGTTTATAATTGGAGTTTAAGAGGGATGAAGTGTTTGTTCAGTGCCTATCATTTTAATTAACACTTCCATACAAATGCCCACTTTAAAAAAAATCAAGTTTGACTCAACCCAAAATGTTTTCAAAGCTATAACTCCTTCCCTCCCAGCTGCTAAAATGTGTATATAAACCTTTAACTTCTCAAAATGGGGGTGCATGTTTACTTGTGAGAGATTTTTTTAATCTGCAAAGACTAACACAATTTTGTCAGTCACAGGGGGCAGAAGATGTGGGTGGCCTAGTTAGTTCAGATTTCTGCTCTTTTGAGAAGAAACAGAACTATGGAAGTATGTTAGATCCTAATGTCAGCGGTAATCCTTATTGCTACTAATGATATAATTCCTTTCGTGGAAAACCAGCTCTAGAACTTTGCAGATGAGAAAGAACCTGTCCCTATGGCCTGCAATTGATTCTGCCTAATTCGCAGGTGACAAGTTATGTGCCTGAGGTCATTGTCTGAAGTTCATACAGACAGCTCCAGCTTAAAATTGCCTATCTTTTATATTGCCAGACTTATCCCTTATTTATGAGGGGATCAGAGGATCAGACCAGGATAAACACACCTTTAATAAAATACAGCTTTGGAAATCTGAATGAAATGGTTGCTCGGTTTAGTGGCTTGGCAGTAAAAGAAGTCAGTCTGTTAAAGCGCTGTGGGACAAAAGAATATATTGGTAAGTATATATGTTTAGTTTGCTGGTCTGGAGGTACAAGCCTAATTGTAAACAGTCAGAATTTACAAAATATGGTTATACAAAAACATATTGCTTATTGGAGTTTATGGCCTTCATAAGCTCAGATCTGTGTAATATATCAGTGCTATATAAATACAATATTAGTAAATTAGCTAGATTACAAACCACACTTAGGGTGAAATTCTCCAGAGTGGTCTTTCCAAGTTTACGTTGAGATGTCTTGTTTTGTTCTTTTGATATTTCAGGATCGAGTTTTCGATCCTGATTTTTCAATATTTTCGATAGAAAATCATGCTACTAATATAAAGTATAGCTACCTTTCCATGGAAAAAAAAAAATTGAAAACTCGATATCGAAAGAAATCTCTGGAGAACAAATTGAGATTTCTCTTGGTAAAGTCGGAAAGACCAGCAGTATTTCTGACTTTAATAAATTGCACTCTTAGGGGGTAATTCAGGAAAGTGCGAACTTACCTGGCAATCCGTCGATTCACCTTGCTGAGACTGGTATGAGCTCCATGCTCTCCTGCACACGGAGATCAGCGAACGCTTTAAAGGTATTCCAGTCTCGCGAGGAGACTCGAGTGGTTGGGAGGTGAGCCGATATACCTTTAAAGCGTTCGTTGATCAACGCGTGCAGGAGAGCAGGGAGCGCATACCAGTCTTGGCGAAGTGAATCGAAGGATCACCAGGTAAGTTCGCACTTAAGTTCTGGCTCGGATTAAAGACCAAATATTGATGCTTTTAAAAAGTAAGTATGTTTTATTGAAACAACAGTCCTACTTTATGTTGTGCTTATTCCCCCACATTAAGTAAAGTATCCACCAGGCTAACTTGCAATCTGCTAACTTGCAGACTCTCTATGTACTTCAATCAGTGAATCCAATTGATTCAGGTATGAAGTGCAGCTGTGTACATACTAATCTCATCTCCTTTGTGTATTGTAACCTGTATAGGTAATAGATTTATACTATTCATCTATATCATAGATATTTTGTATACCCAAAGCCCTGCCTGCTTTATACTACCCTCAGGAAAATGTCATGACGCAGTCGGAAACCCCAACAAGGCCGAGTGAGGTCTGGACCCACCAGAATATTCCTCCATAATAGAGGGTCAGTTACCCAGTAGACAACTTTTATGTGGTAAGTCAACAAAGCCTCAGCTAGACTTATTCTTTTCAATGGGACTTTAGATTATACATATCCTTGAAGTGTCCCAGACAGCCCAACACACAAAGCAATAAATACCAAGAAATGAACTTCAAAGAGAAGTTGTTTACCATTACTGAACAGATAAAATTTCCATACCAATCCAAACAGCAATTTCTTTTTTCAGGTGTTACTGGTTCTTTCAGCAGCTATAAAGTGAATGACAGAAATCATGTAAAGTCAGTTAGCTGTATTATACCTGAAAGGCATATATAAGAAAAGAGTTATAGTGTACATAAGGTGCACTGCACTAGAACTACTAAATAGACTAGTTGGTCAACTATTTAATCATAACATGCAAAGTCTCCATCCAAATTTCATTATTTTAAGTACTGGGCATTTGCTGGCAGATAGGAGACCTCTGAGGAAATAATGGGTTGTCCCCAGTTACTGCAATTTTAGTATGTGAAACATAAATCCCCGACATGGAAGATGCCGATTCTTACACTGCATCCACTTACCTGTTTGATTTTGTGTGCAAACTTTCAACAGTCTCATGCTATGCTTGTGATTAGCATATGCTTCTAATCAGTGTGCCAATCTGAATGTCTCCCACAAGCATTTTTTCAAAGGACCAGTAACACCAGTAAAAGAAAACTGCTACTTGGACTGCCATGTAAGTTATTCATGGTTAACTAAAGCATACAAGCACAAAATCTCTTTTTTTCCCCTTCCATTTACTGAGGGATGTAAAGAATTACTTCATGGTCTAATCCAGCTAATATGAAACCTCTACAGAAAATTGATCTGAATGCCAAACCAAGTCTGAACCCTAACTTTCTAATTAAATTTGGCACAAAGTTGTGCATAAAGAACAAAATAATTTATTTCAAAAAGGCTTCTACATTTAGGGGCAGATGTTACTCAGTAAACACAGTTAATTGGTTATTTAAAGACTTCTAATACAACAAACAGTAGAAGCTTATTACAGGATTCACCAGCAAGCAAGTATTGGTAGAGAAAGATTATAATCTATTGCAGTTCTTATTGGGGAGGTGAGTTCGATGTTTGATAACCAAATCATTTCTGCACATTCATTAAGCTCAGTGATGTATGGAGGAGTTCTGAACATCCTTATTTGTTTTGCAGATACCAATCCACACACATATATCTATTTTTGTAATGAATGAGTCAGGTTTTGTACTTCTCCATCTGAGAAGGCTTCTCTCCCAGTTGTTGAAATAGAGGAAGATAATGTACAGAAATGCTACAGTAGGCCCTCAAGGCTTATTTTGACTAAAGCTCTGGAATGCAACATGTAAACATTAGACTCCTATATTACACTGTCACAACTTGCATTAACAGTAAGTGGACAAAAGCAGCATTTTCACTGATATGTAATCAAAGGATACAGTTTTTTTTTTTAAGCGGCTTCCTCACATTAATCATGTCAGCAGAATGTCTGATGATGCTTACACACTGTAAACACAAGCATACACTTAGCAAAGCTGTACGGACAAATGTCACAGTTTAGAGCCAAGACTTGCCCCACAGGTTTGCCTCTGGTGATAAAAGTAAAAATATGCAAGATACAAAAGATTTAGAGCACTACCTGAATGTAATATACTGGTATTGAATACTGAGCCCCTCATATTCAGATAGCTAATCCTGCTATTAAATACATAGACTGCAATCTGCAGATATATATGGATGTCTAGCTATTTCTCACCTACAAACCCCATAATCAATCAGCATATCATTTGAATTAAAGCCCCTAATACTTTATTCCAGAAATGGCTGGCCAGCACTTCAGCTGTTAAACCAAACCTCAAAAATTCCTCAGCCATCTTACTAGTGGTTGCATCTCAGCAGCAGTGAGACCATAGAATGGACACCACTGTGTAGCTGTACTCTAAGGGGGGAATTCACTATCTTCCGAAGTGAGGTGCGTAGTCTTCGCCTCACTTTGGAAAGACTGAGATGCGCATGCTGATGTCCTGCGCGCAGACATCAGCATGCGCATTAAAGGGATAAGAGTTGCCTTGCCGAGACGGGAATCCCTTTAACGCGCATGCTGATGTCCACATGCAGGACATCAGCATGCACATCTCAGTCTTTCTGAAGTGAGGCGAAGACTACACACCTCACTTCGGAAGATAGTGAATCCCCCCTAAGCCTAAACCCAAGGTAACAGCCTTAACCTATTTTTAAGCAATGCATCCTTTCAGTTATTACGGGTCAGAAAACTGGTACTTCCAGTTCACATGAAGAAATACCAGCATGCAATAAATGTCTTGCACACTATGTTAACCGTGTGTATAAGGAAAATTATTAGATATGCCTTATACTGTAAACAAAAAACATCTGTTGGACAAGTCTACTGCATACTCGGGGGCTTATTCACTAAGGTGCGAATTCGACAGTTGAAACAGCAGATTCCCATAGTAAATCCGCTACAATTTCCCCATTGTAAAGTCGCGACAATTTTTTAATGTTAAGATTGCGACAATATTTTCATTATAAAGATGTGACTGTGACAGTAGCAACCTACTGTGACTGTCTTTATCTGGTGAATTCGCACCTATACGCAACAATTCGGACTTTAGTGAATAAGCCCCTCTGTGTCTATGGGAAATGTTTATCAAAGGGAAAAAAACACTTGTATTTCCCTTATTAACTTTACTTATTTTAAACTTAACTTTCCTTATTTTATTCACTTCATTTTACATGTCCTTTTTTTTTTGTTTGTTAGGTTTTTTTTTAACTGCAACTTTTCATCTTTGCTAGATTTCATCCTGTCCCCCCCCCCCCATGAGAAATATTTATCATATTAGTGGATTAACTACTCTTTATTGTACCCTTTATAGACATTAGCAGTCATTAGATGTTCCTTGTCCACGTAAAAGCATGAGGCTTGCAGGTAACGGAGGAGGTTGAGAAATAACAAAGAAACATACAAATAATTATACCACATGGTATCTGCATAAGCCCTCCTGCAGCTAAGCAATATGTCATTTGCAATTCCTAGCTGTTGTTCGCCACTGTTGTATACAGAAATACAAATCACAAGATATCCCGAGAAGCATTTACTGAGTTGATTGATGCAGTTAAAGTTTGAAGAAGTGACAGCAAACAAGAATAAATGGTTGAACAGGGGAATTCATTAATAGGACAATAAAATAGCTCACAGCAATCAATCAGTGGTTGGATTTCATGTTGGTTACTAGATCTCCGTATACAAGGAATCCAGTCTCAAATGTTTCAAAGTGAGATTTTAATATCTGCACAGAGGAAAATGGTTTGTGGTTCCTTAATAGTCATTAGGTTATATTTTACAGAGTAAACGTGATGGACAGTTCAGTTCAATTTTACTGTAGAAGATAATGCTAAGTGAGCAAATATTTTCTCAAATTTGTAAAAATAGTTGTGTTTTTTATATAATAAAGCAGGCATCACACACCAAAGGGGAAACGCACCAAAGGCCAGTCCCACTTCTGATTATATGGGCAAATATATTTACCAAAGCCAGAGGTTAACCTATACAAAATCCTGAAAATATTTAGCTA
This sequence comes from Pipa parva, assembly GCA_019650415.1. NCBI lineage: Eukaryota > Metazoa > Chordata > Amphibia > Anura > Pipidae > Pipa > Pipa parva. The sequence continues at coordinate 12,774 of WMED01005071.1, forward strand.
CTAACAGAATTGCATAAGCCGGTATATACTGCCCTCTCCTGGCAACAGAAAATAACAGCAGTGTACATATTTGTGTTTTATTATTGAATGCATATATTCAGCTGGCATCCAGTGAGGCCCCTACCATTAGGGATTTGTGTGATTCCATACAATTTTATTCACCATTAATATTGGGATCTTTTTCATTTTTCATCACTTTTTCACATTTTATCCTGCATATTGGTGAAAGAAGCCTGATTATCCACTTATATCTTTTGAAAGACACTTTATCCTTTTACATGGATTGAGCAGAATAACTGGTATGTTTAGTAAAGGTGATAGAGACTATTCGCTCTATCTTACCATTGGTCATTTTGATAAGGCACTATTGCCCACTTTTTTCTGTGCACCTTTTTCACAGATTTGTTGTTACGTACACATTGTAGCTCACAAATATTGACGTAAAACAACCACTCTCTTTCTAAATCAAGTCTTGCCCTAACAGCACTGCTGCATGATCAGTTTTCATCCCACAGTCCTGTGCCCAGGATCATGAGATGAAAATCTCCCAAATGCAGCTCATTTCCAGCCTCTGTATGTGACATAGATCGTCACATACTACATGCCCCTTCCTCATTTCAGCAAAATAGCCACTAAACGCATGCACAGGTTGATTTTTTTTTTTTTTGATCTGTGCAAGTGCTTCAGTGGCCGTTCCACAGAAATGAGGAAGGGGGCGGTTAGCATGCGACGACCTACATCACATACAGAGGGAGGAAACGAAAAAGAAGACAGATCTAGTCTGAGATATTGTTTTTACTGGATAGCTTATTGTTTTCGCTAATAAAATGCAGTTTACCAGTTGGTGATCTCCAATTATTACTTATGAAATATTGACCTGTCCATTTATTTTCTTTTATAAATATGCCCACAGTTACGCCCATGATAATATGAAACTGTGCAATGCAGTGTGCATTGTCACTGGCCTACTGGCAATGTAGCTGTGTAATACATAGTGTAACCAAGATACTGACAATAAGAAATACAGTTAGATCTAGATGTGCGAGTTTGAAATATTTTTATTTGGAGAAAAACAAACAAAAAGTTGAAAGATTACAATAGAGAGGTTTTGTAATTTCAAGATAGATTTCACTGAGAATTATTTTCTTTCTGGGACAGCCAAAAAAAATTCATGTCCTTTCCACAAATTATGTACATATCTGCTTTGTTCTCAAACATGCGTGCAGAATCTGTCTTTGGCCCCGTTATTCATGTCTTTGTTATTTACACTTCACACCTCTGTGTGTTATAATAGTTGAAGCCAAGTCTGCTCAGATTTTAGCAGTTTAGTGGCTGGAGTAAATACACCTGTTAGAGACCACTGTGGCACTTTATTATCCATATAAATTTGTGTATATGGATTATACTATAAAACATAGGCTGTGTAAACATTTTATATGCATACCTTGAGAAGAGGCGGTAGGGAAAAATATAGTGACAGAAATCCAACATGCATTGGATAGACAAGTAAATGTACCAAATTTAAAACACAATCATCCACTGGGCAGACTAGTGAAACCAATTATTTTTTTTCTCTGCCATCAATTGCTATAGTTCAATAAATTATATAGTTATTTAGCATGTGCTTCTGCTGTGTAAGGCAAATTCTGTGCTATCGATTATATAGAATCTCATGCTGAACAGCAGGGAATCTAAAACTATTGGCTCTCAGGTAGTGTCAGGCACTGGGACTGAAGAAGGCTTATGTTGAATATTAGCTTTTGGAGATCCCTATTCAACACAAGACATAACACTCACACATTGACTTGTATTATTTAAAGTGATATCATCCCCAAGCTCTCCATTTTTAAATAATCTGGTTTCATTTACTACACCTCCAAAAACAGCACTGCACTGTTTTTCTTACACTATTTTCAAAACTTTTTTAGACCAAGGCTATACTGCCTGTTTTCTAGATGAGTCATGTTTAATTAGATTCATTATTGACTATACTGCAAAAGAAAATAGCCTGTGTACATTTTACCATAGGAAACAATGGGTACTATTTTTACAGCTTGGCTACTAATCAGCCAATGTGGCACTGGCTTTACGCCAAGCTCTGTGCTGATAAGTTTACCAGGCAGCCCTAATAAAAACAATAGTTTGTGTATAGTCCCCTAACTAGCAAATTATGTGGGCTGTACCTTTCTTTTAGGCTTTTGTCATACAAAGTGACAGCACACCCATTAAAACACCTGCAGCAGTATATTTGAGCAGCTCACAGCTATTTTAATGTATAGGGGACAAAATGTGAAATTAGCCTTTTAGGTCAAGGCTACAACAGACAAAAAATGTGGCTCGTCACTTGAACTGGCAATTACAACAGGCTTTGGGGGTTATTCACAAAGGTGCAAATTTTATTGTCGAATTCGCAAACAGCAGATTCCCATTGTAAATCTGTGACAATTTCCCCATTGTAAAGTCGCGACAATTTTTAATGTTAAGATTGCGACAATTTTCCCATAATAAAGTTGCGACTGCGACAATATTCTCATCATAAAGACGCAACTGCGACAGTAGCATTCTATTGCAGCTGTCCTTATCTGGTGAATTCGCACCTATCCTCAACAATTCGCACTTTACTGAATAACCCCTTATTTGCTATCCATAGTTTACCATGGCACAACACATAAAAATACTCCCAAAAATATTGGGTTGTGTTTTGTAGTGCTTTTAACCGATTTTGATACAACTACAACAAAATACCAAGCGTTGCTCTTCCTATATAGAGGTAGTCGGTATCTTAGTGATACAATGAGACAAGATTTCTGCGTTGGTTATGAAAGAACAAACAAGTTCTCCCCAATGCATGTACAACAAGAGCTCTAAAACAGGGGTATTCAATTAAAATTTAAAAATCAAGGGCTGGGGGAGCAATCAGGAGCTGAGGTGATAAATCGGGGGTGGGGGTAGACAGCAGGAGCTTGGAGGGGCAAGTTAGGGGCGAATAAGGGTTGGGGCAAATCAGGGGTGGGGGCAAATCAGAGGCAGGAGACGCACATCAGGGGCTTGAAAGGGCAAATTAGGGGCTGAGGGGGCAAATCAGGAGCTGAGGGGGGCACATCAGGGGCAGTGGGGGCACATCTGAGGTGGGGGGCCACATCTGGGGCAGGGGAGAGCAAGTCAGGGGCTGGATGGTATATTTTTTTATGTGGAGCAATTGTTTGAGTCCAGGGGCATCAGTGGTGGCTGTGGGGGTCGGTGTGGGCTTCAACTTAACCCCCTCCAGCAGAGTACGCAGCATTCTTCCTCATTCGGCGGCAGCTGCCATTGCACACAGCCGAATGAGGAAGTGAGACCGGGAGCGCTGATCACATGCGCTCCAGGTCTCCTATTGGCTCATGTGACCGATTAGGTCACATGAGACCTCCTCAGACCACAGAGGGAGTCAGCCAGGACTCCCTCCTTGGTCACTGAAGCGCTCCACCGGCGGAAAAAACACCTGAGGGAGTTTATGGTAGGGCATGCTCAGAGGCTTTGGCTTCCGGCTGGGTCCGCATTAGACATCATCTCGGTCCGGATCTGGACCAAAGTCCGCCTATTAGGGACCCCTGCTCTAGAACCTTTTCATAATAAAAGAATATCAGTTTTTCAGTACAAATCATGTTTTTACTAAACATTGTTTTTTTTAAGGTTCAAACAAAACAGTTTTTCTGGTGAGAATATCTCTAAACACATATACAACCTCTCCTTAGAACCAACCTTTTTTCATTGCAATTTTTTTATGATGCCCCCCTACACTTGGGTCTCAGCCAATGGATCTATTTCTACTTGAACAGTAACTGGCAACTACACACTCATCCTCGATTCTACAGTTATACATGATATTCACCATCATTTTCTCCAAAATAATTTAATGTCAACCATCAGCACTCCAGTCAGTAAATGCAGAGAGTGCCCATCATCTATACCCCTTAATGCTTAGTGTCTGTCATCTATGCCCCAACTAATAACAAATGTTCACAATTAATGCACTAAAAGAAGCAGGCCTGGTCTACTTTCCACAAAATACTAGTAATGTGGGAGAGCATTCTCAGCTGTGAGAAACAGTAAGGGAACTGTGAACTGTGGGAAACAGTAAGACTAATATGCAGGGATTTCTACACAAAGTGCCATTCTACTTCCCATAAGTCATTAGCAACACACCTAATATAGGAGTAAGTACTAAAAATATAACATCTGTCAGGGTGGCAAACATCTTTACTGCGCTTGCATGTGGGTCCTCGGAGACTTAGCAGGCAGAATGTCTGCCACTTTTTTCCACAGGCTGTATTATGAAATATATAAAATGTGAAATGTTTGTTCAACTCTCCTTTCACCTCTCCACAAACAAACCAATCCAATCCCTTGTAACTAGTAAGTGGTAGAGTTGTCCAATCAAGGGACTTCTATTTTCTACCAGACCTAGAAGCTTTTTATATTTTTGTCATATTAAGTCTAGATTAGATTAGAAATGAGACTAAATATTAGATTAGGTTGCATGAAGAAATATATTATTAGGAAAATACAGTGATTGTGAATGTTTTCATTTAGCATCCACTGCAACTTTGTTGATTTTGTACATACCACAGTTCATTTTAAATGCATAACAACATAGTAACCTTTGCTGTCGAGTCTTGAAAGAACAGTAACACCAAAAATGTAAAGATTGGTCATTTGAATTGGCCAATACAATTCTTAATCTGAAGGTAAAGGTCCTGATTTATATTGATGCATACTTTCTTATATTCCTGTTTGCAGATATCATTGTGTGTAAATAACCACTGTCATTGTTTTTAACAAATCATGTATACATGTATGTATTCTACAGCGCAAAAAAGTGAAAAGTAAAAACATTTAAAATTACGTGCATAATTTTACAAGTGCAACCTACACATTACCTATGTATTAAAGAATAAGGTACAATTTACTAATTTTGTGTTACAATTTTCTAACCTTTGTTTCGGTGTATTGCAGTAGGACTCCAGATGCTGAATGACAAGCCCAAGAGGTTTATGCATGGGGCTTGTTTAGTTAAGCACTGCTCTATAAGACAATGCAAATTATATATATTGATATTGTGTTTATACTATTATAAAGAAGCTTCCCTCAGTGAGATATCTGAATCATCACACAAGTCTGCTTGAACTTT
>WMED01005072.1:0-19954 GCA_019650415.1 Pipa parva
ATGGGAGGGTGGGTAGTATAGATTGTGCCAGTGTGTACAGTGCAGGGTATGGGAGGGTGGTTAGTATAGATTGTGCCAGTGTGTACAGTGCAGGGTATGGCAGGGTGGGTAGTATAGATAGTGCCAGTATGTACATTGCAGGGTATGGCAGGATGGGTAGTATAGATTGTGCCAGTGTGTACAGTGCAGGGTATGGGAGGGTGGGTAGTATAGATTGTGCCAGTGTGTACAGTGCAGGGTATGGGAGGGTGGGTAGTATAGATTGTGCCAGTGTGTACAGCACAGGGTATGGCTGGGTGGTTAGTATAGATTGTGCCAGTGTGTACAGTGCAGGGTATGGCTGGGTGGGTGATTGTGGCAGACAGATACTGCATATTGGACTTTGCATTAGTAATGATCCAGTTCTTTCACAAATATTCACTATGTGTCAGTCAGATGCTGAGGGATTTACGGTTGTGAGCGTTCAGGGATGATTTCAGTTAGTGGACTGTAGATAGTGAAATCGAATAAATTGTTTGCAATCGTGCATTCATAAAATGTCTCTCAATCTGTGAAACGTAGTGAACCTCAGTCTTGCATAAAGATTTTCATGAAAATCATGAAAAGAAAGAGGGGGTTACTAAGTCCGAATTATCGCGTAAAGGTGTGAATTCGCCAGATAACGACGGCCGCACGCTTCCCAATAAACGGCTTCTGTAGCAGTCACAACTTCGTTATTGGAATATTGTTGCGGTTGCGACTTTAATATTGTCGCAGTCACAGATTTGCTATGGGAATCTGCTGTTTAGTGAATAAATAAGTAGAGAAACAGGGCGTAGCCACCTGAAGTAATGAGAATTCACTTCCACAGTGGAATTCTCACTTTGATCAATAACCCCCTCAAAGCAACGAGAATAAATTAATTCTCATTTTAGTCAATAACCCCCAAAGATTTTCATGATTGCTCAATAGCTAATTATAAGCCCATCAACCAATTCACCTGCAGAACCTTGCAGCATGGCTTTTACTTTATTCTATAATCTTATTAGTCTTTCATTTCACCTGCCCCAACTATACGGGAAGGTGTTTCAGGTATCAGGTTTGCCATGAATCTATTTACAGCAATCAATAAGGTCAAATATTAAATATTCAATATTGATTTTGTTGTGCTGTTTTTATTTAATAGGAAAGAAGGACTCATTCAAGAGAAAAAGAATATCATTTTGACTCTGTACAATTCATTGGCATGGCCTCACCTTAAAGGAGAACTAAAGTGATAGGAATAAAATATGTTGTATAGACATTTGTTATGTATACATTACAAGTAGTGCATCACAATAGCACTATATAAATGAGAAAACATTAATTCATAAAGTATTCCTAACGAGGTCCCTTTCTATGTATCTTATATAATAGCTGCAAACAAGTCACCAGTGTGATAGACAAGTGATCTATGAAATTGTAAAGAACTTGAATTTTACTGGTAGTGCTATATCCAATCAGGGAAAAAAATATTAAAGATACAATCGGGTTAAGTTTAAATGCTGCCAGAACTTCCAGCAGTGATATCACAGGTCTGGATTTGCATTCATAATGTATTATTGGAAGAGCTATAACATCAATCATCATTTAGTCCCATCCAACCCAACTCGGGAAAGTAAAGTCGGGCTGACAGGGAAGATGTCTAGTATTAGAACTAGTATTAGTTTTGAGGTGACCGGTGCAGCTACAGTAGAAACCAGAAGTTTACATACACTATATAAAAAGACACATACGCCTGTTTTTCTCTCTATCTGATATGAAATCAGAATAAACCTTACCCATATCGGTCAATTAGTTTTACCAAAATTATTTACATTTGCCAAATGGCAGAATAATGAGAGATAATTTTTAAATATTACGCAGCGCTTTACAGAGCTTCACTTCAGTCCCTACCCCATGAAGCTTACAATCTAGTTTCCCTATTCAGTCACACACAGATGTATTGTGGAAGGAAATGGGAGTGCTCGGAGGAAACCTATGCAAATGCAGGGAGAACAAACTTCATGCAGATGAAATTCAGGGTGGAACCCAGAGCCCAGCGCTGCAAGGCAGCAGTGCCTGTATATGGAAACTTTTAACTTTGCTAAAAGAATTAAAATGCCTTAAAAAATTCTCTCTCTCATTATTCTGCCATTTGGCAAATATAAATAATTTTGGTAATCCTCACTGACCTTAAACGGGTAAGGTTTAATCTGATTTCATGTCAGATAGAGAGAAAAACAGGCGTATGTGTCTTTTTCTATAGTGTATGTAAACTTCTGGTTTCAACTGTATTTAGGACACATTTGTGTGGAGGTAGCTTTGTTTTTGTTAAATATGCAGGTCCAATTCTTGCCACAGTTTTACAAAAAAGGATGTGGTAGAGACAGAAATGGGTTCAAAGAAAGGCAGCAAAAATAATTGGATGGAAGAACTCAGGAGACTTAAAGAAATAAACCTATTCAGCTTTAAGAAAAAGACAATTAAGCGTTGACTTGATCCCCTTATATAAATATATAACTGGTCCTTATAAGACATATATAATCTGTTCACTTTCAGAACCATGCTAAACATAGGAAGACCCCTCGGAGGCAGAAAGAGAGAAAGAGTTGAGAAAGAGGATGTGTAATAAACAAAATGTCTACATTTGAGAGTTAGTTAAATCTAAATAAATATTTAATAGCATGCTGATCCAGTGTGATGGAAACACATTAAAGCAAATACATCCCTATTGTTAGAAAAATGCAACGTTTTAAACACTGTTAAATATACTTTTTTAATACCTGCAGGAGGAATCTTCCACCTATAATCTTTGATGATCAATTTTTGCATTTGCTTGATTTTTTTTAGGCAATATGTCATTCTTAATTGACTGGTGCAAAGCTACAGCCCTTTAATATACTATCTCAGAAAGAATGACAGTACTCTGGATTGCAACTGTCTTTTATATTTGGCTTATCGTATGGGTTGACGGATATGGATTTAGGAACTGCATTCAAAACTATGAAGAAGCTGACACCTACAGTTGTGTCTTTCGTGGACTGAGAGACATTAAAAGTGCCATTGGGGACCTTCCAAATAACACCAAGATTCTAAATGTATCACATAATGAAATAAGAGTGCTGCATCATGGAAGCTTCTGGCACATGCCTCTTCTCTTTTTCTTACGTCTAGACCACAACAACCTACAGGATATTGATGATGGGGCGTTTGAGAACTTGACACATTTAAAAACACTCAATCTAGCCTCAAACAACATCTCTTATCTCGGCAGCAAGGTTTTTTGTGGGCTCATAAACTTAGTAAGCCTCTATCTGAATGAAAACATTCTCTCCATCATTCATCCGGTTTCTATGAGCCCACTTACTAACTTAAAGTTTCTCAATCTTTCAGTCAATAATTTGACTGATTTTAATCAGACTCTAAGGTCCATTCAACCCTTGCAGAATCTGGAAACATTACTGATGTGCACTAACCAGATCACATCACTGAATCATACTGACAAGCTTCCCTTTAATTTGAAAAGTCTTTTCCTGTGCAACAACCATTTGCAATTCTTAAGCTGCCATAGGAACTTCTTCCTCAACGTTGATAGCCTTGACTTATCCTATAACAATATTTACTCAAATTCTTTGCAAACAATAAATTTCAAAAATATTCAGCATATAAATTTAGCCTTTAATAAAAATTTTGATATTCTTACATTCATAAAGAATTCTACAGTACCCCTAAACAAAATTGATTACTCTGGTCTTAACCTAAATACTTATTCTAAACTGATGACCTTATGCAAACATGTAAAAGGCTTTAACATATCTTTTCTGAGTCTTGCTAGTAATAATATAAAAAACTTGGAGAACAACACTCTTACTGATTGTCAGCCAAGGAAAACAGTGGATTTATCTAGAAACAGACTTAAGAGAATCAGTTGTTTGTACTTTATGAATGGAACAAGAGTGGAATCTCTAATTGTAGAGCACAATCTTTTAAAGCAATTAACAAGCTGCCGTAAAACCATCTATATATCAAGCCTGAGAAATATATCTTTTCAGTACAATAGGATATGGTCAGTTAGTCCAAATGCATTCCTATACGCTCCAAATTTAAAGGTGCTGAAATTAAATATAAACAACATTATATTTTTGGCAAGGTATGCCTTCAACGGTCTGCAACATTTGGAAGAGTTACGACTCGATAATAATCTTATAACAGATCTATATGACAACTCATTTGACAATTTAACAGAGCTTCAGATTCTCAATCTCAGGAACAACAGGATATCAATCATTTTCCAAAATGTATTCCAGAGCTTGAAAAAACTCAAAATTCTGGATCTCGGGGGTAACAAAATCAGAAAACTAACAAGTAAATCTTTTAATGGACTCCAAAGTCTGTCCAATTTGTATCTTGATGGCAACCAAATTCAAAGAATAAGTAGTAATACTTTTTTAAATGTGGAAACTACACTACTTGTGTTAGACCTGAAGTCCAACAAGTTGCGTTATAACACGTCTAGGACAGAGTTCTCTCCCTTCTGCAAACTTTCCAAACTCTATGATCTAAAGCTTCAAGCACAGCAACCATTTGGTCTTACTGCCATACCACAAGGGTTCTTTAAAGGCCTATTGTCCCTTAAAGCCCTTTATTTAGCACAAAACAGACTTTCTTATTTGAGTGCTAATGTTTTTAATGATCTCAGTCAGTTGAGGTACCTCAGTCTGGCCGAAGACTGCAATGGTGTCCAAAATCTACAAACAGGCATCTTCAAAAACCTCACAAACCTGCATGTGCTGGATCTAGAAAATGTATGTCTCCAAGACATGAAAGTCGAGGTGTTTTCGGAACTAACTCAGCTAAAAAAACTGCAGCTGACAAAAAATGTTTTGAGGCATATAGACGTCAAGGTTTTCAAAAACATGAGTAATTTAAAATATCTTGACTTGCGCAGATGTCCCCTTACCTGCACCTGCAATAATGCAGAGCTGCAAACTTGGTTGATGAAGACCCCTATCCAGATAGTGTACCCCTATAATCTGTCATGCCCAGGCAAGAGAAATTCTTACTTTTTTGAATTTGATACCAAAGTCTGTGACAAGGATTTAAAATTGAAGCTCTTCTGCTCAACCTTTACAGCTATTCTGCTCCTCATGGTTATTCCAGTGGTATGTTCCAAGTTCTACTGGAGGATTCGGTACAATTACTTCCTCTTCATTGCCTGGCTCCATGAACGATGGAATTCAAAGAAGGAGCTATATAAATATGATGCGTTCATTTCTTACAATACCGATGATCAGGAATGGGTTTATAACACTATGTTACCTATACTGGAAACCTCAGCTCTTCGTCTTTGCCTCCATCATCGGGACTTTCAGGTTGGCAGAGACATCATTGACAATATTGTAGACAGTATACATAACAGCCATAAGACAATCTGTGTTGTGAGCAGGAGTTATTTGAAAAGCGAATGGTGCTCTTTAGAGATGCAGCTTGCTAGCTACAAACTCTTTGACGAGATGAGGGACGTCCTGGTTCTTATTTTATTAGAAAATATCCCTGACAGAGAACTCTCCACTTATCACAGAATGAGGAAGGTGATGTTGAAGAAAACGTACATTACCTGGCCCTGTGAACCCGAAGGGCAAATATTGTTTTGGGCTAAAGTTAAAGAAGCAGTGACAGGCAGGAGGTCCTCAGAAGTTGTTTTCAAAGAGAAAAAGATTGAGGTAGAGGAACATGTGCCAGTATTGGAAATGTAACCTCTATTGTACATTTGACTGTACTCAGTGGAGGAGCTCAAGTCTACTCAGTACCTACAAGAAACACCACTAATATGGTTGCCTCTTAGTAATTTGACCTGTAAATGTGACCAGTTCACCTATAAAGACCAGTAACACCCAAGAAATAAAAAATGTCCTATTTGTATTGGCATGGTAGTTATTACGGCACCTGTAAAAATGTTATCTTTTGAAGTTGAATTCATGACTTTTATTGCTTTACGCCCAATGAAGCGCATGTGCAAAGCTAAGAATAAAATCACTCTGTGCATGCGCTTCAGTGACCGTTTCAGTGAACTTAATAAGGAGGCAGGTACTTAGTGACATTATAAGTCACAAACAGAGGGATCCACTTGGGGGGGTTTAGATGACTGAGCATAGGATCTTGTAAATTAAGGTGATCATGCAGCAGAGCGATAAGTCTGCTGCTACTCTTCAATATAGCTATAGTGCTCCTTTAAATAGCAGTGGTAGCCCCAAAATTTGTTGAGTCATACAACTTGTATTTACTGCTAAGAATCCTGATAACATGTTTATGCTTCTGCAATGTATGAGTCCACAGAATATTGTAGAATATTAGGTACTGAAGAACATCACTTACACCAAAGAATGAAATCTTATTAGGCAGAGTTACTACTCAACACCAAAACTTTACAGCTATATAAGGTTCCCTTACGGACCTCACCTATCTTTGCACTGTGCCTCAAGGTGAGACCCGCCTCTTAGTTTGAGAACCACACGTTTAGATAATACATATACAGAAAGTACGCCAGGCCATCCAATTTGTAAAGCTAAATAGCTAACTATCCTACCGGGGCCAAAGCTGGTTTCATGAGTTACCGGTAACTGCAACAATTTGTTGCAGTTATCACATCTACATTTTGTTAGGGTTGCTGCTTGCTTGTAAAGTCAGTGTTTCTGGTGAAATAAATAGGACCTTGTTTACTTGTGTTTTGTTGGTGCTCTGAAATCCAAAATGCCATTGCCTCAAACTACTAATTTGTACTAATGTTTACTTATGGTTACCGCCTACAGCTGCATGTTGGTTAGTTCCTCTGTGGACTATTAATGCTGCATTTTTTTCTTCTTTAGTAAAATATTAGTTATTGCTGGTTCAGTTGTCACCTACCAGGGGAATTTATCGACAGGGGCAAATTTTACAGAGGTCTAGTAATTTATTGCAACCAATCAGAAGTTGTCTTTTATTATTCTTGCCTCATTAGTATTCCACTGAATGCTATTACTGATTGGTTGCTATGGGTAACTAGACCTCTGTGAATGACTGTCCCGTTGATGAATTCCACTCTTTATCTCTATAAAAATGCATCGATGCCATTAAATTTTATGTACAACAAGGGGCATTTCATGCATATGTAATATACTGTATGTTATATTCAATATACTGTATGCTAGCCAACCACTGTTTCACTGCATTCTCTGGATAATTTCTAACAATTTATGACCATGACTGCTCTTATAAATAGTTTTAATGACAGTGTCCCAATGTTTTAGCAACCAAACTGAATGCATATATTTTATGATTCAGCTGATTATAAATCCTTTGTTAGATTTATATTTTTTTGTATGGTTATAATCAGCCTAACAGTTTTCTTTCAATAGAGATTTGCATTTCAAAGTCAATTATAATTTTAGCATGTAAAGGGGGTAGGAGATTTAAATGACCATGACTTTCACATATTTAGTTAACAGAACTCCAAGACAGCAATATGGGTAATTTATCAACAGGCAATTGTTATACTGAGATCTAGTGACCCGCAACAACCAACCAGGCGTTAGTATTCATTGATTCAGGGGAACCAGGATAATGAAAGACAACCTCTGACTGGTTAATATAAGTTACTAGACTCAAGTTAATATCTGACAGCGTTGATAAATTCCTGAGAACCTCTAGGAAAATGTAGGGAGGTAATGGTCTGGATGGAGGGGGGGGGGGAGTTATTCACTAAGGTGCGAATTCAACAGTCGAATTCGCAAACAGCAGATTCCCATAGTAAATCTGCTACAATTTCCCCACTGTAAAATCATGACAATTTTTTAAAATTAAGATTGCGACAATTTCCCGTAATAAAGTCGCAACTGCGACAATATTCTCATTATAAAGACGCGACTGCGACAGTAGCAGCTTATTGCGACTGTCTTTATCTGGCGAATTCGCACCTATACGCAACAATTCAGACTTTAGTGAATAATCCCCTTAGTTCTTACCTACCAGAAGGAACTGGATAATGTTTGATCCAATGTTGTTGGACACTCTAGCACCATTACATTGCTGTGCTATTGGCAGTCCCTGTTTGGTAAACTTCACTGAACAAAATATTATTACAGAAAAGCTTTATTCCAGATCCACAAGAACCAGCAGAGTGAAGAATTTTTATTTTTTTTTAATGAAAGCAAAGGGTTAGCAATCAATAACCAATTTGTATTTGAGCAATGTCCTTAAAAACATTAAAGGAAAACTGTCATCAGAACAGAGGTAATATTTGTGCCTGAATGCTGAAACATTAGCCGAAGCTGACCTAACAAACCCGATATATTTTGACATATATAATTGTATGGAAACTAGATCTATTACATGAATGAAAATAACAGCGCTATTTAAGCTTTTGTAAACAATTTAAAAGTTAGATGATGACAAGTTTCCTTTGGTTGGCAAAATTAAAAAAAGAAATGATATAAAATTTTGGGAAATGTTTAATAACATTATACTATAAACATTTAGGGGGGAATTCACGATTGTGCGAAGTGAGCTCCGAATCCTTCGGCTCACTTCGCACAGACTGTTATGTGCTCGCTGATGTCCTGCACGCAGACATCAGCGAGCGCTTTAAAGGGATTCCAGTATCAGTGATTCCAAGTGCTCTCACCGAGACTGGAATCCCTTTAAAGCGCTCTCTGATGTCCGCGTGCATCTTAATAGTGCAGTGAGCATTTGTGTGATATTCTATATAGCACTTCCATTGACCTACAGTAACAATCAACTGCACAGTCATTGTCATACCGTTCTAAAATTGTAACTGGTTTATACTAATGGGAAGTTGTCTATAAGAGAATGGTCTGTCCTTCTTCTATAAAAGACTACTTGGTCAGGACCTCACTCCAGCTATTCCATTGCTAGTCCCTGAGGCCAGGTACACCAATATATTGCTGTATGTTAAAGGTTTACTTATCCAGACATAGAATTGGCTGACACCCTCTGCTAATTTATGATTGGTCAACTCTAGCTTCTCTCAAACAACTCTGAGAAAGCACTGTGACGGGTGGCTACGGGCCAGCAAAAAAAGGGATATAGAGGTTGTGATAGAAGGACGTGATATATCAGCCATAATTGTTCTGCAGTAGCCATTTTAGCTCTAGACTCACCATCTTAAACTTTATGCTATGTTTTAGCTGTAGCTGTAACTTTGTTTCTGGAATTCAAGGAAAACAAGAGATCGCAATGTTTTATGACTTGTGTGAAGGGGAGTAGAGAAGAGGCACCTGGCTTATCTGAGTGATGGCCTTCTGAATAACTTCACAAAACTTAGAATAGTATTGTTAGAATTTAATTAACCAGATGTCGTAGCCCATATATGTATTTAGATGTGTGTTATACTTATCTAACTAATAGCCAATAGTTTTAGAGAATTATAATCCGTCCCATGTGGGACTGTACCTTCTTTGTTTTAGCTTATGGATAAAGTAAGAAAGTGTGTGCTGTCAATTAGTAAAGTAGATGCATTTCCAATGAGAAGCAAGTGTGTCTCTCTGTGTTTGATTTCACTGAATGCTCATCCTTTAACATTTGATCTGGCTCTGTACTGGGAACAGCGAAGTAGTCTGATTTGCGACTACAAGGTCTACTGTACTTGGTAAAGGTTGGACCAATGGAAAAGTTATAGGTGGGGAGGAGGGGTAGGTGATTGTATAGTCTAAAATAGGAATGTGAGGAGCCTGTGGGGACTTTAGAGAGAAGCATATGCTTCACCAAGAAGAATTAGAGAGCTCGTGCAATGGACCAGGTTTCAGTGAAAGATTTCAGTGAATCGGCTACAGAAATATGTCTGTTGTTGTCTATTCTAGGTACTATATACAAGGAAGTAATATTCCCTTTCCTATTCTGCCATATCTAGAGTCAGTATTGGAAAGAGTCTGCCAAAAAAAGAAAGTTGTCAAACATGGCGTCTCATAAGGTTATCCATGAGAGACACAGAGGTGAATTGTAACCAATGTATAGTAGTGGCACAAAGTCAAGGGATAAAGTATAGGAGGGTTTTGGGAGTATGTCCTGATGATGAATCCGTCGTGTTTGAATCAATTGAGCTATTCTACTGTACCATGTATCATCACTAGGGTTCTAATTTTATAATAAAAATCAAGTGCCCCAGGTCTAGAACACAGCCAGGATCTGTACAGTGGATTTGAGACCTGGTGATCTATGGTTACACCAATATGTATAGGGCTTATCCAACATTATTGGAGACATTTAATCCAATTATATGTTAACACCCTATCATAATTTACAGTATCTCTGTAATTCTAATTCATTCTAATTCTACCTTAAGAGATATAATAACCAGATAGAATGGAAAAATTTGATTTGCCAGGAGGTTACTTACACAGCAGTTTTGTTCTTATTTATTGACAGAGATAGAGGGTACTTTTATAACATAAAAGTAGCCTGCCGCAGGTTATGATGTCATAAACACACTGCTGTTTTCATTAGTGCTGTGATGACCTTATCCATGGCCTATGCAAAAGCAGAGAATGGCTCTTTTAAAGTCATTTCATTTAAACTGCATATCTTCAGGCACAAAAAAAAACAGAGCTTTTTATGGATGTATCAGAAACAGAATTATTTTAAAAAGGGAGATTTTGGGATGATAATGTCCCTTTAAAGTGGGTTTTAATATCCTGGCATCCCAGTATCAATCATTTTGAAGATTTTTGCCTGGAAGTAAAGAATCTGTAAAACAGACTGATTTAACATATTAAGTATTCCTCCATATTTTAAATCCCATCTGCTTTGCGCAGATTGTTTTTTCCCTGCTTCTCATCCAACTTGCAACATTATCTCTATCTTCCAAACATGGTATAAATGATTAAAGCCAGGCTTTTCCTTTTAAATCTAACCTTGTTTTTTTTTTTTTTTATCTCAGTCTTTGTATATTCTCTCACCCTTCCCTGTTCAATGCACTTTATATCTTATAGAGAAAACACAATTGAAACCAAAAGGATGGTAAAAATAGTGCTACAGTACAGCGCACAATATGGAGGACTTGACGTGGAGACGAAAAGTCAATGACAACGGAAAGTAAATCCAGAGGGAAGTGGATGAGTCCTTATATGCAGCTCGCACTGAAAGCTGATCTACCAATCGACCAAAGAAAATCGGAAAAATTCACAGTGTAAGGTGTAAAGGTGCGAAAGCGCAAAAAAAGACCCTTATATTGTAGTATGCTGATAATAAATGTTTCATGGCTGCATCAAATCACGTGATGAAATGCAAAGAACACAAAAGTGACCCAACAATGTTGATGGATCTGGAATTCACTGTTATCAGAAAGGAAGGAGAGTGTTCTTCTAGGTAGGCAGAACAATCAGTGCATCACACCCCATGGAGTGCTTGCACTTACCAGATAACAGTAACAAATTCTCAAAGATATAACTATTCCTCCAAGGGATTCTAGGTAAGTATCATGTGGCGGAAAAAACAGCAACAAATAATGGTGCAGAACAACTTTAATGACGACTATGTAGATGTGACAAAAAAAACTAGTCACATGTCCAATGCAAGCATATTTCAGTAAATTACAGCTGGATGAACAAATGACTACGCGTTTCACCGACACTGTAGTTGGCTTCCTCAGGAGTGTACCGCACATATTAGCGTATGGGCTGAAATGAAGAAAAAATGTACGCTCTGGTGCTACTACTTATATACCAGACTTCCACATCATGTGACCGGAAATACATCACTAGTAGCAGTGGTCAATAAACAGTCTGTACCAGCACTTTCTGATAGTTAAATAGAGCTTGTGGGTCCCATGCAACATAAATATTTAACAAAACATGACCTAAATACACCAAAAAGAGTAGAAGTTTATATATAAATGTATAACAAAAACAAGGTTTATGGTAATATGGGCGCATGTCAGCGATGGCATCCTAAGAGGAAAGGGGTTTTATTTATTTGATTAAAAATCTGTGCGTTCACTACAATTAATCAACATCTGGCTAAAAGATTGGGATGTCATTTTCTTACTTCCTAAATCACTTTGATCCAAATAAATTCAGTGTCTTATGGCTATGAAAATGTGATTATTTGAAAGACTGGCATGAAAACAAATAAAATCAATAGACTGAATAAAATCTGCGTTGTTATGTGACATGCATGAAAAAGATGGCTGTGGGATGTGAAGAATTGTAAATCGCTTATTGAGTCATAAGAGAATAAAGGGGTTACTGGCTAAAGTCTGAATTGTTGCATAAAGGTGTGAATTCGCCAGATAAAGACAGTTGCAATAAACTGCTTTCGCAGTCGCAACTTTATAATGAGAATATTGTCGCAGTTGCATCTTTATAATGAGAATATTGTCGCAGTCGCATCTTTATAATGAGAATATTGTCGCAGTCGCGTCACGGGCCAGATATGGCCCATGGGCCGTAGGTTGGGCATCACTGATTTAATCTATTGCATCTGCATAGCCATAGATCCTGCCCAGTGCTGTTGTGTTGATCTGTCATTACCTGTTAAAGGACCACTACTCTACAGTGCATAATAAACTATTATCTGCGCTCAAATTCAGATTTCATCGATAATTGTAACTTATCTAGTCAACCTATTTTGCCCGTCCCTAAGTACCGACTGATCATGTGTATAGAACTAAATTATAGCAATGTCTAACCCCAGGGGCAAATTTTCAGGCATTTGCAGTTGTTGGGCTGACACAATAAACTTTTTGTTATCCTAAATCCTTCTCAGACTTTTGTCCTCCTTTCACTGTTGACCCATCAGGTCCACTATAAGTTCACTGCTTTATTCTCGTGCTTTTTACCCTCATTACACTTGAGAGAGAGAGACTAGTGCCACCAAAACACTATTTTTCACACATGCTTTTCTAAGTAATACAGTATTGTGGAGTCTGTTAATGGTTTCCATGTGACAATATGGGATTCAGATCTTTTTTTTAACACAGAATCTAACAAATGATGAACATTTTGCTTTGTTTTTCTTTTAAGAAAATGCTTTGAAGAAGCGCATTTTATGGGCCTCATTGACTACAGTCTAAATAGTCGCTTAGAGCTATGAATTCACATCTATTTTCCACTTCCCCGTGTTGTCTTATTGAGCAAACTCCGTGACGTGGCGAATACACGACCAATTCGGGTGACTACAAGTTACGCATTATTCTGTGCACAGGTATTGACTGCTGATTAAGATGTGGAGTGGTGAGAAGGTGCGAATTCGACTAGGTGAACTGCTCCAAATTCACCTTTGACTTCACCACTTCAGACTGGCAAATCGAGGGGTTGATGGCAGGGCTCCAGAGTTGTGTAAGGCGACCATTCATTCAAAAATGAAAACAGCAACTGCAACTAAGTAACAACATGACCTAGGAACAAGGTGACATAGAAATAGAATATTCACAAAATACAGTGAGTGGGGCAGTGTGAGACTGATGTGCCCTTAACTGGTCGAACTTGCTTCACTCTGCATGATGACTTCCCTTCCTACTTCAATCCACCTGACTAGGCCACACTACACATCTGACAGAGTTGCCTGTACTTAGTCAATACTGAGGAGAGTATTTGAAAACATTTTGATGACTCAATTCAAATTGTAGTGAGTTGAATTCGACAGGTGAATTCACCCTTTAGTCAATAAGGCCCTTTGTCTCTATGTTTTTACATTAGAATTCAAAAACACATGTGGTCCCTAAGGCTGTCATCTGCAACCCACAGAGCACTGGAGCTCCAGAGATGACTAGGGACAGCAGAGAGCAGGTGTAGAGGAGAGTGCCCCCCAGTGACATAGTGAGTCCGCACATTGGTGTGCACGTATTGTTTGTGAGTAAGGGGTCGATGTTCATTGGCTGGTGGCGGCACAAGAAAAAACTGTGAGGGGGTGAAGCTTATAGAATTTTTAATTAATCAACTTCAAATGTGTGAATGAGTCTGAGACCCCCTGGTTGACCTGAACCTTACACAGGATTAAACAAGCCCACAAGCTATCCTAATTTGTCCTGGTTTGAAAAGCAAAGTTTGTAGTGCTGTGATTCAAATCTGACCCAAGGACCACTTGTAAGCTATTTATTAATAAATGAAAATCTAAGTAGGCTGCATCTGAATGGTGCTGTATATACAGTATTCTGGTTGGAGCATATGAATTTTAAGTATGATTTGACACACCCTCAATAAAATCTTGTAAACAACTTCTCAAAATAAAAATGTGAAACATCAACAGTGAAATTCTTCTGAAATCTTTGAAAAAAGCACATCCCTCTCATTATTAGCCATTTAAGAATAATGGCCTCGCAGGGTGACTGATCACTGTTATTTTTTCTGAATAAAGTAGCAGCAATCAATCACCCAAATAGTTGCTGAACCACTCCACATTCCTTATAATGTGACTGTGTCTGACATGTGTCCTTGAGTACGTAATAACATAAGATGCCATTGTGTGGAGCTGGAAGCACTTCTGTGGATATTTAGAGAGGATAATGGTATCGTTATTCAGGAAACACAGCAGTAGTGATCAGTTACGCTATGTGACAAATACCTAATACCTGGAATATACTGTACGTAAGTAATACATTAAAAAAATGAAAATGCTAAAAAAAAATTCTAAACAGACAAATAGAAACCCCTGGTGATCGCTGTTTACCTAGCTGGTTACCAAAAGAGAATGTCTTGAGTTTATCTTCTCTCGGGAAAACACCAACTCGCCTGCAATGAAACAGGCAAGTCAGCGGGGCTCAGTGGTAGGCTCTTTGCAACATTTCAATCCAGTGGCCACACACAAAAACGCACTTCTGACAATTCACATGGTGTGACACTTTCCACAGGTGCTTGTTCACTAACCTGCAAACTTGCATTGCTGTTGTAACCCCCAGCAGCCAGTCAGTGATAAGCATTCATCTGTGTACTGCAGTTGATGTCATTTAACAAAGTGTCTGATTGGTTGCTATGGGACACTGCACCAAGGAAACGGCACCCCTATGTTTGTATGTAAACCTTATAATTCATTTCACACAGAACTTGCAGAAATGGTGTCTTTGAAATCCTGATTTTTTTTTTTGGGGGGGGAGGGAGTTTTTCTTTAATGATTGTTGCTCATCTTTAACAAACCCACCAAGCCCTATAGTAATCAATGGGACTTTATTTAAATCATGTTTATTAGGTGCCCCGGAAAGAGTAAAAGTAGTTATATATTATAAAGTATCCTACTTTTAGAAAACTTTCAGAATTTTATAAAATGAAGACAAAACAAATATTAAATAATATTGAGTATGGGACATTTTTGGTTGTTTCTGTTCTTATGTCCACCATGTGGAAGTGTTTTTAAATCATACTGAAAGCCATTCATTATAGACAGAATAGGCCACTGCACACAGAAGAGGCCACTGCACACAGAAGAGGCCACTGCACACAGAAGAGGCCACTGCACACAGAAGAGGCCACTGCACACAGAAGAGGCCACTGCACACAGAAGAGGCCACTGCACACAGAAGAGGCCATTGTAGACAGAAGAGGCTGAGTGTTTGATATCTATCTGCAGTACAATTACTTATAATTCCTGTGTACAGTTTAATAAGTTCATCCTGAGTTCTAGAACCATTTGCACAGAATTATTGCAGGGTGAGTGCATTCTGAATCCAACCTGTAACAAACACATAGATTTACAAGTAAGACTAAGGTTAGTCCAGTTAAGTGGAGCTTTAGAACAAACAGTACAAAGGCAACGATAAGCTATATCCCTTCATTTATGCAGGTCACGTGACTCCACGGCATGCACAAAATGCCATTTCATATATTATTGCAATAATAGCAGAAGGCAATGACAGAGAAAGGACATAAGTCAGGCCAAATACATAATAAGCAGCAGATTTCATGATGGTTGCCTCAAGGGACATTCCCATTCCCACAGGCATTAATAAAAGTACTGACAACATTTCCTCAATAACTTTAATTGTAACCTCCAGTGGACATTTTGCCGATTCTGGCATTAGAGGCTCAGTACCAGCTATGTCACATGTTTCATGCATTCCATTCATGATTACATTAAAGTGAAATTTTGTGGGTGGTATGAACACCTGTCAGCAAACAACCTTAGGTAGTTTTACCCTTATATCACAGACTGTGATCATGTGACTGTAACAAGAGAATGACAACTTTGGGTAACAATCTGTTTGATAAGACTGAAACAGGACCAGGGTTAAACATGTGTTTGACTGTAACAGGACCACATCCTGTGCTTCGTATAAATGTAACAGGACAAATAAAATTACTCTATATTTGGTGTGCAAAAATAGAAGAGCTGAAGTATCTGCATAAAGAAAATCTATATGTTTGGCATAAGAGAATGTGGAGACATCTTCAGGGGAATTCATCAACAGGGGCAATCGTTTACAGGGGTCTAGTAACCCATAGCAACCAATCAGCAGTCAGCATTCTCTGATATAAGGAAGAAAGCATAATAAAAGACAATTCTGACTGGTTACTATAGGTTACTAAACCTTATTGATGAATTCCCCTGCTTGTTTTTTGAACACCCTGGTTTCTATTGTTGTTACATCACAATAAGAAAACATCCTATGTTTTTGCCTTTGTTCATTTAAATTTTTGTTAATAAAGTTTCATCCTTGGGAACAACCAAGTGTCAGGACTTGAACTGTGTATCACTGGTTGGCTGATGGATCCTCCACTAGTAACAGACATAAGCATGTTTTCCCGATCACTGTTTTCTATAAAAGGAAAACCAGTTGTATACGGATGCTTTCGTGGAAAGGTCTCTTTATGGTATTCTCTACTCTGCATACAAACAGTATTGTCTATAGGTATAGGATCTTCCATAGGGGATGATACAGTCCTTAAATCATGAATGTTCCTCCACTTCGATGCCAGTGGATGAAAATCATGCTGTAGTACTGTGTCAGAGACCAGATGCTTTGGAAGTCTTTGTCTTCTAGAATCCAGCCTGTCAAATAGTGATGATTCTTCATTTTTATATTTTAAACCATCTGAAACAGTGGATGCATGGGAACCTGGGATGTTTCTGTTGACCCCAAAGTTGTTTTGAAATGAGAATGTTGAGTTTTCAATCTGTGGATTTGGTTCTCCACAGCACAGCTTGCGTTCTTGAGAAGATTTGTGAAAATAGTGGGTTGGTAATATAAAACTTGACTCTTTGTCAGTGTTGGAGCTCCAGATGCTTCTCAGAACATCAAAAGAGGTGTCATTTTGGCCTTCAACCAAGTGTCCAATTTCTGGATCTTTCTGTGAGCCTTGCTGGGGATAGATTTCCTGTAAGGATCCACTAGTACAAGGATAATGCTCATCTATTTGCTTTGGACTAGCGGAATCCCTGATATTTAACAAGTGCCCTGTTGGTGCCCAGTTGTGTACATCTTTGTACATATGTTTCCATTTTGCCCAAGAGCTGCATACTGTTGGAGAGAGCATCTTGTTTTGTGTCACACCTTTCCCGAAGGCCTCTTTATTTCTTTGTAAAATTGTCCTGCTATCTAGGACTAGCTCAGCCTGATCCCTTGGTATATTCTTACATATATGTGAATCATAGTTATTACATGTTCGCTGATGTTGACATGAGCACTTCAGGTTACAATCTAAGGTATAAGGTATAGGTTCTTCATAAATATCTGTGAAATGCCGGTGCCTATTTTCACACACTGTTTGTGGCTGTAAAAAAAAGAAAAATAAACTGTAAAAGAATTAGGTAGCATTTGTCATTCTATAAAAGTGTGTTACTGACTTTTTTAAAGGGACTGATCACATTGTGAAGCTTGGTTAATTTTATTGGCTTATTTTCCTGCAGTTTGGTTGTCTGGGGTCACTGAAAATTATTCGGGGGGCGGGAATAATCTGAGGCTTATTCTTTATAATGAATTAATTTTTTGCTCAGGACAGAAATATTAATGTCCTAGTCCTTACTGGTGGTAGGTTAAGGGACCGTAGGAACCGGAAAATGAACTCAATTTAAATATAAACAATAAACATTCTGAACCGGTTGTTAAACAATTTAAACAAAACATTGCAGTCTTAGGAAACTATTAAATTGAAGTTAATACAACAATTAATAGAAACATAAGCCCTACACTAACTGCAACTTATTATACCTTGCTAAATAAAATGACCATTTCACCATTCATTTAACAGGAAAAAAATAGAATATTAACAACAAATCAGTTCTATAATTGTGCAAATATTTTTTAATTGAGTATAAAGACATGACTGGCTTCTTTCTTGTCTAAAGTACATTTATCTGGCTTAGAAAAATGTGTCATTGGGGTTCGTTCCCATGTTTTCAAATTGATATTCTTTTTTTAAAGGTTTTATTTAGTTTTAGCATTAAAAAAGAAAGGAGGTACTCTGAAAAGTACCAGCAACAAAATAATGAGCTAGTACAGTGGTGGCGATTGCCGAAAATAATAATGAGCTAGAATCGAGTGCTGAAAAAGTGACATCACTCACCAGCGCTGATGAGTGATGTCATCACGCCTCTGTCAGGGAAAGAGAGCTCCACAATGAGCAAGCACTCATTCAGTGTAGGCCACGGATCCAGCCTGAAAACTATGAGGTCGGATCCGCAGCCTGTGCTGAAGGCAGCTGTGGTGACGGCGCACGTGCCCTCTCTGGCAACGCGTGCCATGGGTTCACCATCCCTGAGCTAGTAACAAACAGACTACTGTATATACCACAGTTGTGTAAATATAACAGCATCAGTTGAATCACTTAAATAATTTACAGAAAATAAATGTTGCTATTGGTTAAAGCTTCACAGATTGCATATGAATAGGCCATCCGCTAGTTCAATATTTAGTGACATTTACTTTCACAGCCCCTGGATTTGTTATTTGTCAAAGTGGCAGCACATTAACTGGATAGGTGTCTGCTGAGGTGATTTGGAAAGCATGAATATAGATTTTTCTTTTTAGTATAGTATACTAATTGTATATACAACAAAGGTAAATTGTCTATCACTCCCAGAGATACGTACATTTGGGGGATACTTACAAAGGTTTTTCTTTATTAATTAGGCCCCACTGTCACTGTTTCTCCAGCATTAATTGGTCAAAAACTTGTAGACTTTAAGAAATATCCCCCTTGGAGTTTATAAAGTATACAATTTCAGTTGAAACATGTTGAATTTCAGAGCACTGCTGTGCCATAGAAACAAAAGTCTTAGCCCCCTGTATAGATATCACACTAGCCTGGATACACTGCTGATAACCGTTTAGGTCTGTAATGGATCTAATGTATAAAATTACCTGAATTGCAACGAATATAGTAATATCAAAGGTTTGTTTAATAAGGTCAGCCTAGATAAACGGCTCTAGTTTTGGAGTAAGTCTTCTGGATAACAACTTGAACATTTAGGGTGCAACTTGTTAAGGTTTACCGGGAGAAACCTTGCATTGTCCTTGAGAGATTTCTCGAGATTGAGCTTTCGATCCAGATTTTTAAAAATTTTCGATGGAAAGTCAGCCATGCTACTAATGTAAAGTATTGCTACCTCTCCATCAAAAAAAAATTAGAAAAATTGAGATCGAAAAACTGAATCTTGAGAAATTTTGCAAGAGCAATGCGAGATTTCTCTCAGTAAACAAGGCCCAGAGCAGTCTTTCCGAGTTTAATAAATTTCGCCCTTAGAGATACATATATTGGGCGAAATTTAATAAAAATCGATATTGCATGATTTTTTACCGATATTTTTTTTACCAATTTTGCCAATATCGATATCGCGATATTGAATTTTCCAGCGGTATTATGGATTTTTCATAGAAATAAACAGATTAAACATTTCATTTGAATTTCGATATTGTGATTTTTCGATTTTATTAAATTTCGCCCATAGACTGTCTAGTTAGGGGGTCTCTATTAACAGACTCACAGTTTGGGGTCTCTAATAACAGACTCACAGTTAAGGGTCTCTAACAATA
>WMED01005073.1:2421-13792 GCA_019650415.1 Pipa parva
CCCCCCCCCCCCCCCCCAAAATGGAGGCCCTATGGTGACTTGGATCTATATCTCTGTCTTATAACTGCAAAGTCCCACATAGAAAGGAGCCAGGTTTAATACCAATGTAAACTGGCAGACCCAGAAGAGACAACAATTGATGTTGGAGTGTATCTGTTGTGTGCAACATAAGCTCAAGGTATAGAGGAATGGAATCTGCACATGCATGCAGAAAGGTATAGAACCTTATTTAATTAAACCCTCAGTGCAAGTTAAACAGCAACATTTCGTGGGATACAATCCACACTTCGTCAGGCAACAGAAACGTTGCTGTTTAACATGCTCTGATGGTTTAATTAATAAGGCCTTCCTGCGTGTGTGTGCAGATTCGATTCCTCTACCTTGTTGCCAATTTTGTGATGTGTGCCCAGCATCTAAGAATCTAGCACCACTTTATATCATACTGGTGTGCACTTCCACACAGTGTTTGGCACTGCAACATAAGCTCAGCCATTTTGCTTTATTATGTAAAGAACTTTTGAAATTTGGAACCTTTATTGAGGTAGGATGTTTTTCATTTAGTGTGTATTGTGTGAGTAGTGACTGGAAGAGTCTGTTTTAAAGAGTTAAGCAAACTAATCATACAGATTTGGTATTTAAATGGTGGTATTTAAAAGTATTACTGCAAAGCTTGCCACATTTTATGCTTACATGGTCTAATTGAGATGTTAATGATTAACTTCCTACCCTCCAAGGATTGTTCATTGTAAATAAAGGTAACTTTCTGACCTAGTTCAGTGAAGTTGCTCAAAATAAACTTACCCGTGTACTACCTTCATAGTAGCAGTATTACATAAAAATAACTGCTACTGTGCTTGCTTTATTTGCCAAAACACAAAGGAAAAGGAAGTGAAGAGGATTGCAGCACCTGTCAAAATAATGAAGAAATTAGCAAGTTACTCAGAGCAGGGGCAGCGATGGAGCATAAAAGAGCAATCTGTGAGTATTGCCCCCTCCCCCCTTAAGAACCACATTTCCTTTAAGTTTTGCAGCATTGTTAACATGCTTCTAAATGTCTCTAAAAATGGTACCCTCTTTGGTTAGTCATGACTATCTTGGAGGTAGAATATTTGTTGGAGAATCTGCACCATTTTGTTGGTGAATGATGAGCAAGCCTATTGTTGTCTGTGGCTAAACCCATTTCTGCTTTCTACCCACCACTGCTTCCAACAGACAAGTGGAAAAAGTAAACAAAGTATACTTTTGAGGATAAAGATGCAAAACATTGGGATAGTGCTCCTAAGGTGGATGCTGCTGTAGCGTCCTTAAAGTAGGGCTGAGTGAACTGTAGATATCAATTGAATCTTGCACAAAGAGGTCAAAGTTATCCATGAGTTTATGGCAGGAGCCTCAATGGATTTAAAAAAATCTTTACCAGATCAGTGATATTGTTTGTGGCCTCCAGGAGATCACTGTGGTTTAAAGCCTGGATGGTGGACACAGCTTCTAAAGCCCATCTTTTTCAGTTACAATTTACAGGTAGTATGCATTACGTATGTATTTGTATAAAGTGCCACAAGGTTACACAGCGGTGTACAATCCAACAATACAGCTATAATACAGACGAGGGAAGTGCATAACAAAGAACAAGCATATAATTAGGAAAATGCATCGTTCTAAGTGCCAGGTCATGATTGAAACAAGAGGATGGAGGTCCCTGCCCCATAAGAGCTTACAATCTAAAAAATGGAGAGAGAGTAGACATAATCCTCAGAAAGGTGTATGAATGTAGATGTATCTCCCAGACAAAAATGGGAAAATACAGAAGCTACAGAAGTCTACCAAACAAGCTACTGCAAGGTGCAGAAGGAATGTTTTTGCCATAATTTCAAGCGAGAGCAATCAATGACTGGGCAAGTTCAGAATGTGACAATAGGGGAAGATAAACTGCTTTATCAGACTCCGGAACAGTATCGGCATATTAGTACTCGATACGCTAAAGAGAAGTTTATGCATAAAGTTACAAAGCTTTCTGGAAAGTCATGTCTGCTTCCTAACAAGTTTTAATAAAGAAATAAGAGAAATGTTAACAATGTATTTGTATCAATTGTTTTAGTCTGGGCAATACAGTTAGCACCTAAAGGAAACTTGGGGGGACTAGTTAAGGTTCTTCATTGTTGGGAATTTAGATGGTTCTTGTTGCCAAGTTTTGGACTTGAGAGGTCTGAACAAATATCTAACCAATAGAAAATTCAAAATGGAAGCTTTGCCTTTGATCTTTGAAGGGGGTGGCTTTGGGAGACTGGCTTAGAAGCAATGATTTCAAAGATGCTGCTTTTTGTGTTCCCATATTGAAAAAACATAGAAGATATCAAAGGTTTTCTATAGGATAGATGCATATGCAGTTTTCCCTGGTCTTTCCTTTGTTTGTGCCATTCACCCAGAGTCTTTACAGAAGTTCTGGTGTCTCCTCTAGCAGAAATCTGATGGTAAGGTATCCCAGTGTATCACCATTTGGACAATGTTTTAGTAATTACAAAATCCATAAATCAACCCTTATGGCAGATGCAGAGTGAAGAGTGTTTTGCAGAGCCATGGTCTGTTTTGCAACAAGGAAAAAAACAATGTAGTGCTGACTCAGGAGATGCTGTTTGTTTTTAGGGGTACTTCTTCAAAGCATTAAGGTACAGCGGGAAGTTACAGTGAAAAAACTGCATGAAAGTTACAGAGATAATGTCTTCAATTATTTTGCTAATTTTATGTCTCTACATTAAATCTGGGTTATAAAAATCCTTGTTTTTTTTTTTTTCACACAGAGACCTAAAGCCAGATAATATGTTGATTACTAATGAGGGACACATCAAACTAACAGACTTTGGCCTCTCTAAGGTTACTCTGAAAAGAGGTGAGAACTGTGCTTTTGATCACTTTCCAATTTATGAATTGGTGCTTGAATATACCATATTTACCCTGTTTCCCCGAAAGTAAGACATCCCCCGAAAATAAGGCATGGGGGATGTTTTACTGTGACATTTGAAAAAAGACCCCCCCCCCCCCCCCCCCCCCCCCCCCACCCGGAATTAAGGCACCTGAATACTGGCTTCTGCAGACACCCTTCTGTTACAGCGTTCTTCTCTGCCTCCCCTGACGCACACTAATTATGCCATCAAGAAGCAGTGGGGGAGGAAGTGAGGAGTGCTATAACAGAAATCTACTGCAGACTTGATCCAAGCAGGGGAAGAAGTAGGGAAAGGCAAAAGGGAAAGGGGGGTAAGCACCAGGATAGTGCTCCCTCCCTCCCTCCCCCCCTTCAGAGGATCTGGAGCAGTGAGGGGGTGAAAATAGGATTGTGAGTAAGATCTGTTTAACCCCCTCTCTACTACATGTTTTCTGAAGGCAGAGGCAAGCAGCACAGTATGGGAGAGGGGTTTTGGGGCAGGCAGCACAGTGTGGGAGGGGAATTGTGGGGCAGGCAGCACAGTGTGACAGGGGGTTGTGGGGCAGGCAATAAAGTATATTTTAAATATTGTATTTGTTCCCATTTTGTTTTGTTTTTTTACTTTGTATGAGTGTGATTTTTTTTTTCTTTAGGGAAATATAAGACATCCCCTGAAAATAAGGCATAGTGTAACTTTGGGAGCAAAAATTAATATAAGACACTGTCTTATTTTTGGGGAAACACAGTATGTACATATCACACACTCTTTTGTTCTTCCTAGAGTTGAACATGATGGATATCCTGACCACTCCATCAATGGCCAAACCAAAACGAGATTATTCTCGTACCCCAGGACAGGTGCTTTCCCTCATCAGCTCTCTGGGATTCGTAAGTATCGCTAAGTCTCTGCAGAGTTTTGGCTTTCATTTGCTGTGCACATTGTTTGTCTGTGTGAATGTAAAATACAGAAACTAGAAAAACCTTTTTATAGGAATGGATTAGCTGATAAGCTACACTATTAACTCCATTTTAATCAAGGCTCAAGGGAAGTATTTATCAATGTTTGCTAAAGGTTTTTGTTTTTGGCACTATTGTCAGACACTTTTTTTTTTTTTTTCTTCTTCCTAATTTGTCTGTATCTGACCACTTTGCTTTGTAAGGCTTATATTTTAATCTCTGTTTGGACTTTGCTTTGTGTTTGTTTAGTCAGCTGCAGGTGCAATGAACATTCTAATCAGCTCTGTTTACATCACTGGGTTCAACCTGTGGTGTTCCAGATGTGTTTGAACTACAACTCACAACCTCCAATTTGGGAAACAGTAGCTACTGGGAACCTAAAAACTGTAAATTATTAACTGCAATGACGTTGGTTGTGAACAACCTTGAAAGCTCAATGAGAAGGAGCGGCAGCATCTCTGTAAGGAAGCCATTATAAATGGCAAAACATATGCATTGTGAAAGTGCAGGGGCTAATTTTTATATATATATATTCACAGGGGTCTTCCTGTGTCTCGGGATGTAAACATACTTCTCCATGTTGTTACTAAGGGGTCCATGTCTGACACACATTATTTAAAAATCAACTGTATGAGCAGCCACCTGCTTTCTGCAAATAAACATCTAGGCAGAAGTCCTTTCCTTATACATAAATGAGGTGTCTGTCAGTCAGCGACTAATGCAATTTATTTACATGAAGAAAACGTGATGTCCTAGTTAAATCATGTGTCTGCTTATTTAGCTAACGATTAAAGTAAGCGCAAACTACATGCACAGAGGAGTGGGGTAGCTTTAATTGACCAAACCAGTTATTGCTTTTTGCATTTAGAATACACCAGCTGGGGGAAGAATGCAGGGATCTGTTAATCAGCAAATGCCTTTTTCAACTGAAGGATCACGTGGAAATGTTTCTACTCCTGTTGTGATGAAGAAAAGAGAGAATTCTGCAAAAGGCAATAAGATTCTGATTGCTTGTAAGTATAGGACTTATCCTTATGAAATTTTCATAAGGTTAATGGGAAAAATAGTGAACAACATACATGGATAAAATATATAAACATGGTACTATCCATTAAAACTTGGTTAATGTTTGTATAGATGAGTGGCATTGTCTTGTTGGGCAAGTTCTGTATGAGATATTTATTACTTGTGTGTTTATAGGTCCGGACATGTCAAGTCTAAGCATGCCAGTCAAGTGTTTGACTCCCAACCTTCTTAAGTGCAGAACTCGATTTGCGACATCTAGTACCAGTAGTCAGTCTCACATCTGCTTGTCCAGCGTGGAGTCAGATTGCTGTATGAGCCCAAGGTGGGAAAACAGCAGCCAGGTGAGTAATTATTTAGCAGGCTATGTCACTTCTTTAAGATTGCCAACTAGACATAAAGGGGAACTCCAGAATAGGCTGCGTCTGCAGTTAGAAAAAAAATCCAGTGAGGATTCTGCACTCAGCAGAATCTGAAAATAATGGATTTAGTACATCACAAGGATCTGGCACAGATATTAACCCTCGGGGTTATTGTCTAAAGTCTGAATTGGTGCATAAAGGTGTGGATTCGCCAGCTAAAGACGGTTGTTATAGACTGCTACTGTCACAATAGCCTGCTACTGTCACAGTCGCGACTTCATTATGGGAATATTGTCGCAGTTGCGACTTCATTTTGGGATACTGCTGTTTGAGAATCCGACTGTCTAATTCTCACTTTAGTCAATAACTCCCTGAGTCTTTTAGAAAAGGAGTCTGAAAAATAACACTCTCCCATAATTTGGATCAACACACGCACACCACTTCTTTTAAAAATAATTTATTTATTTGTAATAAACAATTTTCTCTTTAAGGACCATGAGGCATCCTCATACTTGAGCTCCAGCCGACTGAAGGACAGTTCATCAGAACATGTGATGAGCAAGAAGACAACGGGCAGTTCCGTTGTTCAACGCATGAATTTGAAGCAGCTGGACTTTTCCGTCTCTCCTATTGTTAATTGCCGAAATGGAACAAAGTCCGACATCTATGATGAGACTAGGGAACTATGCAATACCCCACTTGCTGCTATAAATGCAAAAGGTGTCATTAGGAAGTGTCTATATGACCATAAAGGAGAAGACAAGGAAAATTTAGGAAAGATTGAAATGGCAGAACATACAGGCTCTTCATATTCTCCCCCTTGGCTGGCAAATGGCTCAGTGGAGCCCATAAAATTTAATGAGCATGAGACCAATGAGAAAATAGGTGTGAAAAGGAATTATGATTTGGTTGAAAAAAGCCCAAGTCAAGAGAGAGTTCAGGACAAAAAATGCAATGCTGAATATAAACGTGGTTGTAAAATATCAGACGTTCAAATGAACAGAAGCACAGGTTTAACTATGGAAATTGAGTCGCTCTTCCTTTCTGAACTGAAAAGTTGCCCTAAAAATTCTTCTAATGACCTTAAATCAGAGAGTGAATACAGGTCAGCACCTCTGACACCTGAAAAGTTAAATCCTGGAAACACAATCGCTAAGAACTTGCTCTGTGAGCTTGATGAAAATTGTGAGAGAGAGAGTTTAAGCTCAAAGTGTAAGGGCACAGGAAATGTAAGGCACAGTTTGAGTGAAGATTCAGAATCGTCTTCATCCATAACTGAAAACCAGATGGAAAAAGAACTTTCTGACATTGATAAGAACATTAAAGAACTTTCTTTTGAGGATTCGTCAAGTGAAAGCAACGAGGAGAAAACGCCAGAAAACAAAGGTGTTTCTTTTTTGTCTGAAAATCCTGAGAGTCCTCAAAAGGGTTGGAACAAGCAAGAGCCAACTACAGATGCTTTACTCGGATCCTTGGACAATGTTTTTGTTTCGCCAGCTCCAGCAAGTGGATTGACCAGCCTTAGAAAAAAGCCAGTGGTGGCTTTTAGAAGCTATAACAGTTCCATTAACAGATCCAATCTGTCAGAACCATCTAAAATTAGCATGAATTCTAATGATAAAATGTATTTTTCTTCTGGATGTACGGTTTCCTATCCTGTGGCTGTTACCCCAGCGCAAAAAAAAATCCAGGTAAAAACTGCAGTAAGTAGACATGTTGCTTGATGGATAATATTGGGTACAAAGAGGTTGTCTCTTTCAACACAGAAAACATCGTTTTTGCAAAGTTCATTGACCAAACTTCTTGCGGGTTTGTTGTTGTTGTAATAGAATATATAGTGAAATCACATCTGTCGTCACAAATACACTAGTGTGAGTAAGACCGTAAATTAACGGAGCATGAGGGTATATCTTACTGCATCTACATATTATTTTTCTGAATAATTTGGGTATTAATTGGAAATGGGGTTTCTTTTCTGCTGTTACTGGTCCTTTAAAGGGTAATTGTACCTCATTTAACTGAATATATTGCAGATAGGATGCCAGTCAACCTAAAGCTTCCAGGTGCATCACTGTTCTTTACTTGGCACCTTTGTTCCATTTGGAAGGAAAGGACTGATGTAATGTAAGGACCCTCTGTAGCACTGGCTTCTTTCAAAGTTATCTTCAAGTGAAAGAGACGCTGTGTACCTCACATAGACTGGCTGGCATTTAGGATGCTAATCAGTGAAATGCATTGGTTACCCTGTAAAAGCACACAAGTAAACCAATCTCAAGCATAATCTTCGCTTTATTTTTCCCAATACAGGGTAGTACAAATGTGGGTGATATGTTTACACTCGAGCTAGATTATAGGCTAATTCATTTCAGTTTAAAAAAAGCAGTTTGCCAGTTACTTCATGGACCAACGTTGTTGTTGTCAGTGTGTGCTGAAACCTCATGTTCTACTTCCCCTTTCCATTCCTAGGTACATATGGGATTACTTTGTTTCCTCCCATTTCATCCCTTTTTAAAGGAACAGTCTGGGCAAAATTTAAAAAAAAATGCATATGTTAGTAAATACGAGTTACTAACTTTTATTAAATGCATTTTATTTTCAATTTTGGCCCTAAAATGAAATCTTACCTGTGTAGAAGTGCTATGTAGCACTTCCATGTTTACGATTCCATCTTCATCTGTGCCGCCGACTCTAAGGTGTCCTAGAGCTGAAACTCTTCACAGCCACGATCTTCTCCTGACAGTCTGCAGCCCTGCGCCGGCATCTCCTAATAGTTACATGGGAGAGCGGCGCATCATCAAGGGGAGCCAGGAGCCGCTCTCCCATGTGACTATTAGTAGATGCCGGCGCCGGGCTGCACACTGACAGGAGAAGAACGCGTTTCTGCTCCAGGACACCTGAGCGTCAGCGGCACAGATGAAGATGGAATCCTAAACACGGACATGCTACATAGTGCTTCTAAACAGGTAAGATATTTCATTTTAGGGACAAAATTGAAAATAAAATGCATTTAATAAAAGTTAGTAATTCGTATTTACTAACATGCATTTTTTTCAATTTTGCCCAGACTGTTCCTTTAAATCACTATCTTTATCTTTTTGTTTTCTTTGTAAGTTTTTATCTGTTTTATAGTAAACATACAACCATGGAAACTGTATGGAGAAATAATTTACAATAGACACATTTTGACTTCATTTGTCAATTCCCCCGTTACACCAGGGCCTTACAGAGACTCCCTATAGAACGCCAAAGACAGTAAGAAGGGGTGGCGTACAGGTGGAAAACGAGCGAATCCTTGGAACTCCAGATTACTTGGCACCGGAGCTGCTTTTAGGAAAATCTCACGGTAATATTCTGTTTGTAATGACTTGTTTCATTTTACAGTTTACAAATTTCTTGTTTTGTGTAGTGACCTTTACTGACTCTCTCACTATGGTCATACATGTATTCCTTTGGTACAAGGATCATACAAAAATACACGTTGTGTTACTTAATACTTTATTTGCCATCCTGCACTTATGACATGGTTGAATGAGGAAACCCATGCAGTCTTTGTCCTGTGTCCAAAGTGCAATCTTCAGCTAAAGAAATGCAGAACTAAGGGGGACTAAACATTGCCCAAAAATACATAAAAATGACTAATACTACTTTTATCCAGACTATACTACTCTTTTTAAGCTTAATCATATAAATAAACCAATTAATATTTATTGAATAAGTATTGTTCCTTGTAAATGAGGGCTGGTATTCCAGAATTCCAGATATATTTCCCACCATGGCTGGAATGCTACTGCCTTACTCACTAATCTGTTTTCCCCAAGAAATTGTTTTGGGTCTGTTCTCACTGTGAATTGTCTGCTGATAAAGTAGCAATGCAAGTAAGTAAATGGATGCTCAGATGCAGGCTGTTATATTTTTATTATTTATATCGTGTATCAAAATGCCAAGTGGGTCACCAGTCTTCATGCTAAAAAATGAAAACCTGAAATATTTTGTGTAGGCAAAAATATTTTCTTTTTATTACCATAAAAATAATTGTTATGTTGTTTATAGACAAAGAGTCATCTGCTCCTTTTATATTTCCCAGTTAACTAAACGGTTTCTGTAAACTTTTTTTTCTCTTATGTGCAGGATTCTGGCCAAGTGGTGAGTTAATCATTACTGCAGCAAAAACTTTCAGACAAAAATCTGCTTTACATACAGTCAAAGTCTAATGAAATCCTCTAGAATGAGTTTTTTTTTTTTTTTTTCTTTTAGTAATTATGCTGCAATTTGTTTCCCTTCATGCAGTAGTTTTTGTTTGATTTCCTCTATTTTATTCAAACCGAAAAATTCCATTGTTCCAGTGCATGTACCAACAATGTATAATATTAAAAGGGCAGTAATATTTAAAATAAGTAGCAGTTGCTACCAGTATGTCTGTCAATACAGAGAAAACTATTGACTGATTATAGTGCGCAGTGTAGTGCACAGTTTGGTCTCTGAAAATATAATTAACTTTTTGTTAAGGCAGAAAAGGGGCAGATATCACATTTTGTAACTGCACCTTTTTATCAAGGTAGCCATTCTAATTGTAAGTTCCTGCTGGTTATTAATTTTGTCTAGGTAGCCATCCTGATTGTAAGTTCCTGCTGGTTATTAATTTTGTCTAGGTAGCCATCCTAATTGTAAGTTCCTGCTGGTTATTAATTTTGTCTAGGTAGCCATCCTGATAAAGTTCCTGCTGGTTATTAATTTTGCCTAGGTAGCCATCCTGATAAAGTTCCTGCTGGTTATTAATTTTGCCTAGGTAGCCATCCTGATAAAGTTCCTGCTGGTTATTAATTTTGTCTAGGTAGCCATCCTGATAAAGTTCCTGTTGGGCATTGATATATGCCAGTGGCTCAGTACATTCCATTTTTGCCTCTGAATTTTCTAAGAAAAATGATAACAGGATATGGGGTAATCCTTGTGTGACATTATAGAGAGATGGTTCCCTGCTTAATGAATCAGGGGCTGGTTAGTTTCCCATGACAGTAAAGGAGATGTCATTCTAGATGAGGGCATATTTACTAAGACCTTTCTGACCATATTGATTGGTTTCACCCCCCCTTTCGCTGGAAAACTTTGGATCTCAGTACTTTTTTGATTTCTCTGCTTTATAAAGGATCAATAAAAAAGTTTCCCCAATCAAAATAAATAGTTAACAGGGACACACATTTAATGCTTTTCTATGAGGGTTCCTTCCATTACAGATTGATATCGATGTCTCTTTTCAATGGGGAAATCTTTTGGACTTGGACTAAATGATAGGACCAATTCCATAGGGAATAATGGGATTACGCCAGCTTGAGGGTCTAGAACTTGATTTTTGAATAGCTTGGTAAAACATCGATATTGTTAAATATAGACTGTTTTTTTCTGCATTTTACTAGTCAAAAAAGGTGTTCAGCTTTAGTAAATATGCCTACTATTAGGTGTTTGTCACTGCTTTTCCTGAAGGTAGTAGCAAAGTTTGAACACATGGGGCCATCAGGGTTACTATATGGAGGGTTTTAATTCCTATGCTTCACTGCCTCTTGGATCAAAACCTTACCCACCAGTGTGCCCCAGTGCTAGACTGATGTTTTTGGGGCCTACCTAAAAAAAAAAAAAAATAGATCAAGACCTCTCTTGTGCAGGGACCCACTAGATGCTGTACAGTGTCCCTTCCCGAGTTACTGTGGTCCCGCTCAACACTGTGTGACCCCACCCCCAATTGCAACTGCAAGCTCCAGTACCATTTTAGGAGCACTGACAGCACTATTGGCTGTTTTTTGTTTTTGTTATTTCCAGTGCTGTTACAGTGTACAATGTACCTGAATTTGTTGGAGCTAAAGGAGACAGTTGATAGGACAGCTGCAGCACTCCCAATAGTGGATTAAAGTTCTGCTGCACTATAAAGTGTGGTGTGTTATTCCCTGGTGTCCTATTGAACCAGTCAGACACTGTGCTCACCATGTTATGAAAGTTGTGTCTGTGCTACAATGAACTGAAGTAAAATCACAGGCTTCCTGAATTGCTAAAGACTAAAGATAACTGGTTAGGTTTCAAACAGCGAGAGGGGGTAGTTATTAATTCTCTGACGTTGCAGGGC
>WMED01005074.1:0-19951 GCA_019650415.1 Pipa parva
GATAGTGTTACACGTGGAGCTAGTATAGACTGTTAGTATATTTAGATATATAGTGTTACAGGTGGAGCTAGTATAGACTGTTATATAGACTAATGAAAATATCTGAGTTAAAGAAATGTTTTCCTTTGTTAGTGCATGTGGTATTTCCCAGGCTATTAATAGTGAGCATTAATGGGAAGTAGATGGGCTAGATTGCTGCACGTGCCCTAGGGTTGAATGTAGATTGCTGCACGTGCCCTAGGGTTGAATGTAGATTGCTGCACGTGCCCTAGGGTTGAATGTAGATTGCTGCACGTGCCCTAGGGTTGAATGAAGCCGTTTAATATGAGGGAAAGCAGTTCATGTATATGATGTGTTTTCTGCTTGCAGTTTTGATGGAGATGACTTTGATGATGTGGAGGAGGATGAAGGGCTTGATGACTTGGACAATGCAGAAGAGGTAAATGTAGCAACTTTCCTTATCAGCATTTTTTACTGGAATCTGCTCAGTGTCATGCATAGCAATAAGCTGTTATTGTAAGTACCAGCAATTTCCAGCACTTTTACTTACATTGATAGTTTATTGATATGAGGCAGGGTTGGGCCTGCTCTGCTGTTAGATTCCCTTTAAGTCTACAGTGCTGTAAATACATGCAAGAAACCTTGTATATCTTTTCTTATAAATAACTGCATGGTTTATATTAAACAACAAGCAATGTAAACCATAAGAAACTATTTCTTTGCATGTTGTTTTTCAGTTGAGAAATGTGAATTATCGTGCTTTTAATACATGCCATGCAAGTGAGTTGGAAAGCTCAGTAAGAATTTAAAAAAGATAAGAAAATGTTAGTCTTTTACAGTTTAACTGGCCATGGTAAAATTGTTTAAACTTTATCTATAAAGTGTCGTCATGTTCTGTCTGTTAGTGCTTACAATACTAATGATAGGTTTGTCAAAGATAACCTTCCATTTCCTTGTTAGAAAAGCCTGTTAGTTCACAGAAATAGGGGTATGACATATATAATACTTACTCCAGCTAGTGTTTTTTTTCTCAGCCACCATTAGAGATTATGCAACCACATAATCAGCAACAATCCATACTAACCAGTTTTCTTACTAGTTCATACAACTGGAAGCTTTTGCCAACTCCTGTGAGATCCAAAAACAAACATGGTCACAAACTTTAACCCATAGCAATGGGTTCAATTATATCAACTGCACTTATCACAACTAATCACAGGTTGGTTGCAATGAGTTACAACACCAGTGCAAGTCTGCACCTATTTTTGTGAGGAGAACCCATAGTGTCTTTGTAAAGCAGGGGTCTGCAACCCATGGCTCTCGAGCAAGTTATGGCACTTTTGATGGCCGCATATGGCTCTTTGACTGTAACAAGTGGTGCTCACATGCAAGCACCGCTCGTTACAGCCTGACCGCTAATTGCCAGCAAACACTGTAGATTCAAAGCTCTCTCAGTGCTTCCGGGTTGCTAGCCAATCCGGAGCCGCTGATGTCACTGCGTTTCCGGGTTGCTAGCCAATCCAGAGCTGCTGATGTTACCTATGTCGCGTCACATATGACGTCAGCGACTCCAGATTCAAAAGGGCTGAGGGGCTGAGCAGAGCTGCACGTATATGGCTCTCTCAGCAAAAAAGGTTGCCAACCCCTGTTGTAAAGCATAGGAAAGGCTCCAAGGATGCACCAGAGACTGTATGTAGCCAGTATTATGTAGCTCTTTTAGATGTTTCATCTGTTGCTAGTTGGATATATATATTTATATGCAACACAACAAAATTTTTTGTGGTATGGGCTGTATTTGTTGCTGCTAGTGCAGCAGCTCACCAGTGGGGCTTTGTGAGCAAGCCTTTGCATACATAGGTTTTCTTTTTTTACCATTTATCATTTCTTTTTTTTGTTTTCCCTTCTTTGATAAAAAAATAAATTTTTTTAGTTTTGTGTAAAATTCTTGAGTCATTTTTACGAGTCAGATTGCCTAGCATTGCTCTATGTGAGTAGTGCTATGCTGCTCTCTCATTACAAACTTAAGTTACTGGCAAAACTTCTTTCATTCTCTTTATACCAACTTATGTTTGTTTCAGGAGGACCAGGAGAATGTGGCAATTCTGCCAGCTGGAGAAGGTCAGCAGGCTAACCAGAAACGCATTACCACAAACTACATGACAAAATACGAGAGAGCTCGTGTGTTGGGAACTAGAGCCTTGCAGATAGCGTAAGTTCACGTGTGTATGATATGTTCTTCAGTGTTTACCAGTAGAGTATACATGGGAATGTAGATGGAACAAAAAGTGTTTTAGTGCATTCTATAGTCAGGAATCAATCAATAATAGTTGTGATAATGTACATTTAAAGGAACAGTCCTGTAAAAAATAAAAAAACTCATTTATTTATGCTAATTACTGTATTTTATTAAATACGATTTATTTTCAATTTTTTTTTAAAAAGTTAAAATTTTTACCTTGAAAGAAGCACTTTTCATGTTGCAGACTCCATCTTCAGACACTGCCAGCGACTCTACAGTGTCCAATCCCTGCCAGAAGCGCACTCTCCAGCTGCGCTGCTAGTGAAGCCCAGCATCGGCTTTTCCTAGAAGTTACATGGTAGAGCATGCACGTATAATTAAAAAAAAAAATGTTGGACGTCTGGAATTCCAATAGTGTTATTTAATGTGCAAACTCACGTAATACAAACACAACGTTTTGGGGGGATAAACCACCCTTCATCAGGTGAGATCATACACGTCATCTAGGGAGGACGCATTGATCACGTGCATGCTCTCCATGTGACTTCTAGGAAGTGCTGATGCGGGGCTTCAATAGGAGAGTGGCTGGAGAAGAATGCTCTTTTGAGAGGGATTGGACACCTTGAGAGTCGCCGTCAGTGTCTGAAGATGGAGTTTGCAACATGGAAATACTGTATAGCACATTTTTAGAGGTGAGAATTTTAACTTTTTTAAAAAAAATAGAAAATAAATTGTATTTAATATGTAATTAGCATAAATAAATGTTTGGGGTTTTTTTGGCCGTACTGTTCCTTTAACACTGTTTGTATTTAGGGTTTTATCTTTAATGATAATTATAACCTTTAGGCTAATTTTCAGCTGAATTGGGAAAACAGTATCTATTGCTTCCTGTGGGATTATCCACACAGGTAATTGTCTTTTGTATCATAGACAATAATGATCTTAATTAAAAAAAAAACTTTAATTTGTTCTACAGTAGTTAAAGATTTCAACTTTTTGCAATTTTATCTTTTTAAGACAAAGTCAGAGGGATTTGAATTAGTTTTCCATGTAATTCCACTATTTTCTGAACAACTCTATATTTATTCTGCCTGAAACCACAATAACTAACAAAAGAATGGGATAAACCTACCATCAGAGCTGTGGACTTGGAGGTTTGGCTTACCAACTTCACAGCCCTGTAATTTCCAAGAAGTGTGTAATGAAATTATGCCCCATTTATGCTTTTTGTATATATGCACTATATAAATATACTTTATATATACTTAACATAATATTGTAAACAAAATTCTGTTAATACATTTTTGTATATATTCCAGAGATGTCTGCATGATTGGTCTTTTGATTATTGTACTATTGATCAAGAGAGCAGACACCAATAATTGCAAACAGTTTAGGTAAAAGTACAGTAGTAAATGAATGATGACACCATAAAGTGTTGACTGAGTTGGCTTTTCTGCTATTTATATCCAGTACTATTAATAAAATGCATTTTAAAATAAAGTCACATTTTCAAGAAACGAGGCAGAATTGATTGTCTGTTTTCACTGTTGTTTACCTCTGTTTAGTAGATGTTTACTGCTGCCGTGTGGTGATCTAAAGAAGTGGATTTTCTAAATGCCTCAGAACATTCACTCTGATCTTTCCACTACTGCTCTTGTTAAGAGAAATCCTAATTTATTTTTTTCTACTCTCATTTGATTCAGAATGTGTGCCCCGGTCATGGTGGAGCTGGAAGGTGAAACTGATCCACTTCTTATTGCTATGAAGGAGCTCAAGTAAGGCTTTGTTTACTTTTTGCCACCACCCGTATTCTGGTTAATGGTATGCCAAATATTTCATTGGTAATGTTTTCAAAATGCTGTTCAGTTCTGCTGCTTTTTTATTTGGATCATGAGGTTTTTGTATGTGTGATTTAATACTCCAGGGTTATTAGGAAAAAAAAGCAAGCTCCAAACTCTATCTGCTGCAGCCCCTTTAATGAGTATATCATCAAAGCACGCACTATATATTTCAGCACAGACTTTTATAAATTCCTGTGATTAGAGGCTGTTTATGAAACTTGTAATGTCTGATTTGATGATAGAACTAATAAAGAGGCTAGAGTAAGCAGTGTCTTGTTTTTTTCTAATAAATGTTGCTGCTGCTATTGGTGGGAGGTGCAGGACTGCTGTTGAACTAAAACCATATAATTTCCTGCAAAATGCACATCATTTCTCTTGTTCCTGTGGTTGTCAAGGAGGTTGATATTACTTATTTAGTGGAAGTGACACTTGCTTGTTTCTTACACACCTTTTGCTAAGGTTCCTTTCTGTTTCCACAGAGCCAGAAAAATCCCTATAATCATTAGACGTTACCTTCCAGACGGCAGTTATGAGGACTGGGGGGTGGATGAGTTGATCATTACCGACTGATACCTATGGACAGACCTTGACTTTCCAAGCCTGATATTTCCCTTCATTTTTCTTGTTTTCTTCATTTGTCCTTGTTGTACATATTTCTGCTTTTAATTGTAAATGGTTTATTTAATTAAAAAAACAAAAATCAGAATTCCTGCACTTGCAGATTATTTCTTTTGTATATCCTCACAGATGTACACAGAACAGAATAACTGTTAGGATTATTCTTACATTTATCATAATATGCTGTGATTTTGTGGACCCTAACCTGGGTAGAACCTTAAGCAGAACATTATACATTTTATACTAACAGGATGAAGTACTACTTTAGAAGAACATATGATGGATAAAAGCCTTTAACTGGCTGAAAAATTGATGATCATTGCACCCTGAAAGGACCAGTGAGACAAATTTTTTTTTTTTTTTTTTTTTTTTTAAAGCCAGCCTCTGGTTGTTTGCTATGGGTTAATAGACCTATTACGTTGGTGACTCCACTTGTTCTTTTAAAAACTGTTAACCCAAAAACAAAAAAAAAATTTAAATTGCCATTTGGATTGACATGGCAGATTTTCAAATACAGCGCTTGTTTTAAATTCATGAATTTAATTGCTCCTTACAGTTCTTATCTTTAATGATGGCAGCCATGTTGTTAAACAGACCTCACCCATTGTTTTCTTAGGTGCATTACACTAAAGCATATTAGGGAAGTGTGGCCTATTTTTAAAGCTAAATATCTTATTTTCTTTACGTAATCTGGAAATTTTCGATGTACAGATCGAATATAGTTACTATAAATCCGTTTAAGGCATTTTTAATTTTTAGTGTTACTGTTCTTTTAAGCATTCTTTGTTTCCACCAAGGGGGACCATCTGCATGGAGTTTAAATGAATGGAAAACATACTGATAGAACAATTTAGCCTCAAGCTAATTAACTTAAGCATGTGGTTGGATGCCTTAGGGCAAGGAATAATATGAATGGTTATAGGCTTCCTGGAAAGGTCCTTATAGAATATGTTGGCGCTAGATACAGAATATTAAATATTTTAGGTGTGGTTTGCCAAATATGTGGCTCATAATTTAATCTTGATGGCTGAAGATAATCAGGAATCAGGTCTGTCCTCGTTAACATGAAATTTTTTCATAATGTAGATTAGAAAAAAAAACACCTTTTACATGATGGTTCTTCAATTTACTTAGATGATCACTTATGTCTGCTGTGTTGTTACAGATGGGAAAAATTCAAAGGTATAATTTGTATCTTGCATGTTTTAATGTACATAAAGTAACTTAGATTGTTGGTTCATAACATCATTGTGTATAGGTTGGAAACGACTATAGTATAATGTAGTAATCTATTCAATTAGAGTATTTAAGAGTAATATGCACATTTAAAAGTTGGAAACTGCTCCTATAGATATTGAATAGATAGAACATACTGTAGATATAAGGCATTTTTCTGCTGCCGTCAGACAATTTTTAAAGACTAATTTATAAAGTCATTCAGTTTCATAACATAGGTACTGATTAACATCAGTTTAGCCTTCATGCAAATCATGAGCTTTTTACTCTTAAGTAAAATTACTCAGGACATAAAACAGGTTTCTGTACTACTTGCGGGGGAAAAAAATTGTGGTGTGCACCTGCTCGCTTCCAAAATCTCTTCCTAAACCTTCCCCCATCCTCTACCTGGGTTGGTTGAACAGAGAGTTCTTTGTATGGTCTCTCCCTCTGCACCTGTTGCTATGGAAATGCCCACAGAGGGGACACCTTTCTCAGGAGTATCAAAAACCAGGATGAATCCCACTCTTTGTTTCACCCAAATATGTGATCTGCTGCTCCTACGTTCCTGTCACACCTGGGGAACAAGGAATCTCTGATCTAGAAATTACCTAATGTATGGTCCAAATCTGAAAATGTTGCTGGTTTTAAAAGTGAAAAAAAAAAACAAAACATGAATGACATTTTAATCAGTTATTGTAAAACTTGTGGTTTAAAAACAAATGTCCCCAAGTTTCTTTTGTCTTTATTGAAAGAGTGTTTTATCTATAAACAGTATCAACGCTGGTTAAGTGAAATAGAAAGGTATTAAGCTGTTTTGGTTGTTGTCCTTTAAATCCATTGATATATGTATCAAAACAGATAATCTATCTTTCTCAAATGCTTGGTATAAAACATATAAACGTTATATTTTTTCCCTCAGTATCTGTGGCTAAACTTATCTTGGAAAGGACAAGTAACAACACCAAAATAAAAATTCCAATTCGGATTTGTATGGCACTTATTTAAATACAGCACTTGTAAAAATGTTATCTTTGAAGATAATTTCAGGAATTTTATTACTTTTGTTTTTGTTTTTTTAGCTTTACTGATAACATCCATGCTGTTAAACTGACCTCATCCATCACTATGGTTTATATAATACATAGTCAGGAAGTGTGCCATAATCACCAATTTGTGAAGCTAAATATCTTTTATAGGCACAATTTATTATTTTTGGAAGTGCAGAGTGAATATATAGAAACTCATCAGCGAGTGCATTAAAGGGATTCCAGTCTCGGTGAGGCAACTCTTTTGCTGTCGCCGAGACTGAAATCCCTTTAAAGCGCTCGCTGATGTCTGCGTGCAGGACATCAGCGAGCGCAGATCAGTCAGTCCGAAGTGAGGCGAACACTCCGCACCTCACTTCGAACTATAGTGAATTCGGCTCTAAATGTGTTTCAGGCTTTTTTAATTTGTTTAGTGTTACTGTGCTTTTAAGCAAGGTTGTGCTTGAAACAGTCAAGTTTTGGAGAACCACACATTTGAGATCATCGCTTTAATCTGCTAATTACATTTGGGCTGCCCAGGTGTGAACACCTTCACACAAATAAGGACTTTGTCTTTGGTTACAGTTGCCTCTTTTTTTCAAATAATACCTATCAAGCTGTAATATTTTACTCCCTGCCACTCAATTTGCTCACACACTGAAAAGCATTACTGCCGCTACAGCAGGCCTTAATGTAGAACGAACTGTGAGCTGTAAACAAAAGGTCCTGTTGATGGGTAATTGGCTTAGAGTAAACTTCCTTGGTGTAAATATACCCGCAGTTGTTTTTTTTTTTTTGTTGTTTTTTTAAGGGTATAAGCTTT
Source organism: Pipa parva (assembly GCA_019650415.1). Classification (NCBI taxonomy): domain Eukaryota; kingdom Metazoa; phylum Chordata; class Amphibia; order Anura; family Pipidae; genus Pipa; species Pipa parva. Next base: position 7,768 of record WMED01005074.1, read on the forward strand.
AATGGGATTGTGCTTTCTTATCCAGCCTGTCTGTATTTAGAGAATAAGTCTAGGAGAGGATTTACAAGTTTACAGCAGATCCTTTGGCATCAGTGCATAATTAACAGTTTCACTGGAATGTCTGCCTGGTGCATATACTGAAAAGGGTTAATTTCACAGAGTCATCTGATTTCCTTATCTGAAGCATAGAGACAATTAGCTTATTATGGCCAAGTAGTCATGTGACAAATGTGCACAGTTCCACAATATGCACTGAAAACTCCTGCACTATTTCTTTTTTTGCCTGTTTGTTTTCCTGAAGTTTTGAATGTTTAGATTAACCTGTGCTTACACACAGATCTACAGCTCTCATCATCCTATGAAATCTAGCGTTTTAACATCCGCTAAAGAGACAATGCATTAGACATATATATTAAACATTATATTTATACAACGGCTGATACAAAACTGGCTTTGTTTTAGTTATATCATGGAAGAAATTTTCCTGGGCAGCTTCAGAGAGGTCTAGGGATGGAGCTGACAATATAGAATGGCAACTATTGAATGGGGGACCCAAAATATATTTTTGCAAGGGTTCTCACTGCTCATATTGTCACATGACATTAAATACAGAGGTATTAGGGAACAGCAACTCTGAATAAATTGAAGCTGTTAAGGTATAACAAAGGATAAATGCTGCTGGTTACAGATGACGGATGCCATGGAGGAAAGGACAGTGGCTTGTGCCCCATACCCCCACCCACCCCCAACAAAGTTGCCAAAGAAAATAGAACCTTAACCCAATGTAATACGATAAGAAAGATTCAGATGTTCTTGTACATGTAAAGATCTGCAAAATCAGTGCAATTGTTCATGGTACTCCTTACTATGGAGCATTGAACACCGATCACTGGTTTCATTTGTCTTTACTTTATTCCTGTAACAAAATAATTATGTTATGTTAGTAAGGTATTACCGTTTCAGGGACTGTATAATACTTAGTGAATGTGGGGATCTGCACTGTTTACAACGCTGTGTAACATACACAGGAACACAGTCATTTGACAGAGTCCTACAGTCACCTGACACATATAGTGCAGTCATCTGACAGAAGTAGAAAAATGATCATATGATGAAAGTTCACTCAATCATCTGACGGTGTAATACTGAGACACAGCTAAGCTCTTATCACTGTAAAGCCCATTGCTTTTATGTCTTCATGATGTAACAGTAGTCGGTGTAATGGATCATCAAATCCAAAAGATAAGAATTATTTTACAAAAGGACTTTAAGTAGTAATTTCCAGTTAAAACTCCTGCCTCATTCTAAAAAACACAAAGATGGAAAATGTTCTAGTTAAATCTATAGAATTAAAATTAAAAAAAGTAAAATCCAGCACATTAGTTTACGAAGTATACAGATTTTGGGCACATTAGTCCATTCTCTCAATTACAAGACTACAGCTTCCTGTATGTTAATTTATCCACCTGTTTGTTCTCAGTCTTCTGTGACCATTAGCACTGCATTTGTGGAATGCTGGTGTATGCATGTTTGTACATTTTTTATTTAAATAACGCCACTAGGTTATTAAGCACTGTACAGTCCAACAATACAATTATAATACAAAAATGGGAACGTGCTTACCAAAGAACAATTGAAATAAATTAAAAGCATAATCAAAAATATACAACACTGTAAGTGCCAGGCTATGATTGAAACGAGGATGGAGGTCTGTGCCCCATAGAGCATACAATCTAAATAATAAAGCTTACAATTTAAACCAATCTGGTGGCAGAATCTCAAGGAGTGCCTTCTCTTTATAATCATCTACACATTTAGTTATTGTAAAAATGTGAAGAGAAAGTGAGCTTATAACCCTTATTACCATAGCACATAAATAATAGAAGCTGTTTACGGGCTCCCATGGGCTGTTTGATAACTGCAACCCATCTTAAGAGATGGAATGTTAAAACAGACCAGAATTATAAAGCACTGAATTCTGCATTCATTCATAAATAGCAAGAGAGTGAAGTGATGAAATATAGTTCCAATGCCCTTCTGTATGTTGTTTTTTAAACATGTTTATACCTCACATTGTTTTTGTTATTGTTTTTTTGGTCTATATTTTATTATGGCCACCTTTGCTATGAGCCACTCCTGGTGGATCACTCCATAGACACAGTACAGTTAAAAGATCAAACTTTCTTGGATTTCATAAACATTTCAGTATAGCATCAGGACAAAAATATAACTCAAATGCAGAGGTTTCACAATTTATTGATTTTCTTAATAAAACAGGCTCAATTTAAATCTCTAATGCAGGGCTCAAAGTGAATCTCAAGAACATCTCATCATAAATACATGAATGCTTTGTTAGTGCCCACTGATCATATTTTTGTCCACCTTTCTGCAAATCGCTGGTAACAATGCACTCTCTGCATAGTCTCATTAAATGCTGGATGGAAAATTTAATACACATGGATTTAAAGGATATCATTTTTGCAGAATGCAGGTAAAGGTGAAATTCATATGACCCATTGGGGTCAATGATCCCTCTACACTTTGTTAAAGACCTACTTAGATTTTGTTGACCCACTAATTACACCCAGTACCAAGCCATACATTTTTTCAGCCTTTTGCTTGCAGCCTAAATTCAAGACCCAGTTTGTCTCAAAATAATACTGTTGCATAATGGAATTCAAAGTGTAAATGTGGAATAATGTTCATTGTAAATTTTGAATTTCATATTCTGTTCCTGAAACAAGCGTGACCACATCGGATTGTTATATGATTAAATTAGCTGTTAGAACAATTGCACCTCTGCTTTTTAATACACTTGATAACCAAAGTTGCATTAATAGATCCTGGCTTCAAATATAACCCAAAAATGTGTTAATAGTTCCTGGTTTTAAAGACTAGTCACACTATCAAAATAAAAAAAATTCCATTTGGATTGGCATGCTCAAATATAGAACTTCTAGGAATGTTTAGCTAATACATATTCAGGAGGTATGCCTGCAAGCCCAATTTGTAAAGTTAAAAATAATCCTTTTTAGACACCATTTAGAATTTTTGGAAAGAGTTTAAATATATAGTACCTATGAATGCATTTTAATCTTGTGGTGTTCATCTTTTTTTAAACTCTTCCATGAAGGTTGATAATGGAACCTAAGTAATGACATGATGTAACGGGCTATACTATTCCATGACATACAAGTTGGACACTACTAATTTTAATTTGCATCTGGCATATATTTAGCTTTCATTAAGGTCTATAAAGATCCAAGTAAAAATGCATTAGATGTGTTTGTATCCAGTTTAAATTTAAGTATTACTCATACTCAACCACCTATATAACTGATTTTTTTATCTGCTGATACATCGGGTGAAGACCCAAGATGCAGGACAGCCCTTGTTACTTTTTGTTACTTTATCACATGATTTGACCTTTTCCTAAAATTATCATATTTCTGGTCATAAGGAGCCCTGATATCCCAGTTTCCCTCATGCCAGAAGCAATGCTTCTAAATTTTGTAGCATGTGTTAGAGCAGCAATGACCCTATTGACTGACTTTTCATGCTAAAAAAAAACCCAAGTGCACTGAATTTAAAAAAAAACAAAACATTTCTTGTCAACCATGGTATACAGACTGCTGACGTCACAATTCTATTATTATAAGCAAACATTTATTAACTGCAATTGTCCCTTTAACTTTGGAAACATATGGCACCCTCTGCATACAAAGGAAGCCTCACTATAGAATATATTCTTTCTGGTAGAAAGCTACATGAAAACTCACTACATTACAAATACATTGCAGGAAATTAAATTTAAAATGCTTTTTACATTTTCATACAATTCTAATTGGTGCCGTTCAATATGAAAGTTTACCATGCAATACGACAGGTTGTTATTACGATTGACTTTATCAATAAAAGATTTATAAGATATATATATAAGGTAGGATAGAGTGGGTCATGTTAGTCCTCAGATGCAAAAAAATGAGTATTGCAAAAAAGGGTCTGGCCTCCCTTTATCGAATCTTCAAGCAATACTGAGTTCAGGAGGGGGTTACAATGCCATGTATATATAGGTATAACCGAATATTGCAATACTAATTTATTTGAATCTGTGGACTAACATGACAAATCTATCCTAACTATGTGTACCTAACTGGAATGCTTAAGGTGTGCATACACAGAAAGATCTGGGAGTATGAGCTGATAGTTCATTTTTGCATATTAGATCATTTGGATGATTGTCTGAACAAGTCACTGGAGCCAGTGTATGCAGTCATGCTTCAGTAGAGGTCATCGGCAGAGCAAATCTACTGTCCTGGCTGATTGTGAATTGGCAGACATGGACAAGTTTTTATCATTCAGTGAGCAAAAATGATTAATTTAACACAACTTGGACTTTTTCTTTTTGATAAATGACTTCCACATCAAAAATCTAATACAAGCTGGGCAGAGACACTATCCACGTGAAAATATGCTTACTGGTTGGCTACCCACATAGTAGCTTAATTTGCCCAGTAATTATGAGTCTGAATATTTGAACATGCAGTCATTGGCAGAGTGGGTTTACCCATAAAGATTTTCAACTATAAATGAATCTGCATTGGCAGAAAAGGTTGTTTTGTCCCCTATACATGGACCAATCATCTGCCAACACTCTAGTGTCAGCAGATAAATCAGCCAGTAAGTCAGTTTAAGGTTTCAGTTCTGTTGTGGTAAAGAAATGTTCACTTGCTGTCTTTGTTCGGATGCACCTGATGTCACCAGCAATAAATTCTTGAAATGTTTCAGACTGATTTATACCATTATGGCCCCAGCACAATAAGTGGGTTTGGTTCCCCTTTTCAATTGTTTACCTATTCAGTGCTTACTGTTGCTTTTCATGATCCCAGCATTGACTTCTCAGGGAAAACACCCCTCTTTTCAACTTTTCCATTGTTTATTGGTTTTTCAGACAGTGACAGAATCAACGAAATAAATAAGAACTACGTGATCACTTTACTCAGCTTGCATCAACACAGAGATTTCATACCTGAATCTCAGGACTCCATTTTACCTGTCACAGGAACACTTTATAACTGAGCTATCCAATGACAGGTTGTCTGTTGAAAAGGATGCTTGGTTGCACATTTCAGATTGAATGTAGGCTTCTTTAGCAGTGATGCTTAATTGGCCCTACATATCCTTGGCATGTTTCTCTTACTGTATTACTAGAATAGTTAAACGTTAAAACTAGCATAATGGTAATTCAGAAGAGAAAACACTTGTTGGTCAGTGGATGGTAATTGTAAGGTTAAATCTGGCAGAAGAGGGTTAATGGGCTAATCAGGCCAGCGTTCCACCACAGAATCTTTTAATCACATTGGGGATGTGAAATTTCATCCGTGCAGACACGGCTTTGTGTGTAAATCTGCAGGAGCAGTTCTGGCTTTTCCGGGGTCAGATTCTTAAGAGCTCCCTTAAATGGAGCCTTTGTTTTCTTGGCTGTATGATACAATCATGAGAAATCAGAGACTGGTGGTTTGGCCCAAGGGAGGGGCTGAGATAAGGAAACACGCTGGACGCCATATTTAACCCATTCCAATTGCTACCTCCTTATTTAATTTACCAATTAGATTTCCGAGGTGTCGGTATAAGTGAACCATTTCACTGTATTCAGTCAATCTATAGCTCTTGTTAAAGAAAATCAGCAAATCCAGTCAAGCCTTTTTTCCTGTACTCCCCACCATGTTCATTTTGAATGAAAAGTATGCATCTTTTGTTTGTAATATTTCAGTTATTTCTCCTAAAATGTTACATTAAGTATGAGGAAATAACTTACTGTGTGCAGAAAACAGCCTTTCTCCTTATATTAGCATTGTGACATATAAACAGAACTGGTGGGGTGTTTGTGTACACTCATATCACCATTATGGTCATAAGTAGAATTTGCCATCGTATGTAGAAGTATGAATATGTACTGAAAGAATGTTCTGCACATGTTCATACTTTCAATGTTTCCTGATATTGTACTGTCTATTTCAATAAAAACTGATGGAAGATTAAGGGGGTTATTCACTAAAGTCCAAATTGTTGCGTATAGGTGCAAATTCGCCAGTTAAAGACAGTCACAATAGCTACTACTGTGGCAATCATGTCTTTATAATGAGAATATTGTCGCAGTCACGACTTTATTATGAGAAAATTGTCGCAATCTTAACTTTAAAAAATTGTCATGACTTTATCATGCGGAAATTGTCGCGGATTTGCTATGAGAATCTGCTGTTTGCGAATTCGACAGTCAAATTTGCACCTTAGTGAATAATCCCCTAAGACTATTTCCTAGAGGCCTTGGACACATGTGGGATGTTTGTCAGTGTGTTCCTCTCAAGAAGTATCACAGTGCAAATGACACGTGAGATAAACACTGAAAAATTAAATGACAGTAACTCACACATATGGATTGTACAACTTGTACAAACAAGAATGTTCAGCTAAAATGATTATCCTGTTGAAATGCTGTGAATAATGCTTGTTTTTGTGATGAACAAGATGACTTCCACTTTACAGATCAGATGTTGTTTAGCGTATAGTTACCCTAGCGATATCTAACCTGCCCTTTAACTGTAATGAACTACAGCAGGGTTTCCAACACTCCCAATGGGCAAAGGACAGTCTGATTTGTAATTCAGCAGCAGTTGGAGGTCTTGTAGTTGTTTTTACTTTAACAGAACTAACATAGCTCTATAGTTATTTCATCTGTTAAGGTCATAAGCTTGGCACTTGCTTTAAGAAACACAATGCCACCACACAACTTTCAAGGTTTCCTGCTTTTTGTTTTTTAAGGTTAAGAGTTTTTTTTGATGATTTTGTAAAATTGCCTTTAGTGCAATTGAAATAAATAATTGAATAGAAAATGAAGGCAAGTTAATCTGCAGTTTAAAGTAAAAACCCTTCTTGGCTTCTGTGTGGAGGTGAAATCCATGGTGCACCAATAAATATCAATAGGGTTGCTCCCTACTATGAGGAAACTCTGATCTTTGTTTTTTTTATCATGTATAAGTATCATTATTGTATGTGCTATAGATATACTAGTCACCTCCCTGTATTACTACCCATATATTGAAAACACTATACTTATTTGTAGCCAGAGAACACGTTACCGTGGTAGATGGAACTATTTACATAAACCTGTACATATACTTTTGATCTGTTACTTTTAAACATTCAAACTAAACCAACCTCACCATAGATATCACATAAAATACGCAGTTTGCCTAAAAAAGGGCATCTCTGCTACACAAGTCATTGTTTGTATATTTTAATATATATATTTATATATAGTATAAGTTTATGCACAGTTAAAAGAAATGACCAGAGGAAGATTCTATTTACATAAATAATGAACAAACAGTTACATATATGTAAAATAAAGACAAATCTAAAGCAATAACTTGCTAACTGAATTAAGACTGATGGAAGAAGGGACATTTTATATTATACAATGGGGTTAATAAGGGTACACAACAAAGCATCAAGAAATAACCTCAAGTGGGTTAATGGATATCAGTCCCTCTTAATATCAAAACCCTAACATTAAAAAAGACCCACAAATCTACTGAGACATGATTTGGTTTAATCCTGTGGGTACCAGCTGTATGGAGTCATCTCTGATACCCACATGATTAGAAGCACCTCTCCCTACTGCAGCCCAGAACAAAAATATATATATACTAATATATATTTTTTATTTACACAAATTGTCTACTTTGTTCCATTTTTTTCATCCTGATAGACACACTTAAGAGTACCCTTTGCATTTCCCACCATGGAAATACTGCTAGGAAGAATTATTATATGGGGGTGTTAAAATGTCCACCATAAAGAATATTTAAAGATGTGGTACATGTTGTGTCTAATAATCTTCTGTTTTTGTTTTTTTTTTACCTTTCCACTATAAAACAAATTTTTGAAAGTCAATGGGGACTGTTATGTAAACATAAAGTTTTGGTTATTGATATTCAATGGGTACAAACATTGTCAAAATGTATCAATTCTAGTTTTGTACTGTAGCTGTATTGTTAATAATCAGAACAATACCATATACATAGTAAATGCATTTAGTTATATTGGGTACTATATATGATTAGAGAGCCTCTGTTTGTCTCCTGAAGTGATAGGAAGCCAGGTTGTGCTTTATTTGTTATCCAGATAACATTGAATGTAAAAGATGTTCTTAATTACTCTTATAGTTTTCACTCAATCTTAATTGATTCTAAGTCTTATGATATCACAGTGGTAGATCTGACCATTTTCTAGGTTGGAGTTTATCAATTCAAAGGACCAGTAATGGAAATTAGTTTTAGATTGCTATTTAGATTGACATGGCAGTTGTTCCTGTGCAGTCTTTTTAAGGACACTAATGGACAAAATTTATTAAAAAGTCGGAAAGACCGCTTTGGGTCTTTCCAACTTTAACGAGAGAAATCACAATATTTCTTCCAAGTTCTCGAGATCGAGTTTCTCGATCCCGAGTTTTCAAACTTTTCTATGGAAAGGTAGCCATGCTACTATTGTTAAGTATGGCTTCCTTCCCATGGGAAAAAAAATGTAAAAAACTCGAGATCGAAAAACACAATCTCAGGATCTTGAAAGAAATATCACGAGATTTCTCTCGGTAAAGTCAGAAGGACCAGCGGTCTTTCCGGCTTTAATCATTTTTAACCCTAAAGCTTGCACAAAAATCTGCTGAATACAGGCTAAAATTAGCTGCTTCTAAGGTAGGTTTGGGTCATAGGGATTAGGCCAGCCTAATGCGGTACTATAAGGGGTTTATTTCTATGAACATAAGGTCCCTGCAACACCATCTTTTATCAGGCAGAATTTTTTGATGGCCACGTGTTTCTATTACCAGCTGTTTTATAAAATAGAACTACAGCCCAGTACAGTACTGATTTGCTGCTTCATAATATAGCGGATTAGCCTGGCAGACCCTATACTTTCAGCATGTCAGTTACGATTGCGAAAACATTAGTTCTTCTTTAATGTAAGCTGGGCAATTAAGAGAAGCATATTTTTTGCAAGCTTTTTGTGTCCCTTTAAAAGATCAGTAACACCAAACATAAAAAAATTCCCATTTGGATTAGCATGGCAGTTATTCAAATATGGCACTCGCAAAAATCTCATCTTCCAGGTTGGATTCATGAGTTTTATTGTTATGTGTCTGTTTTTATATTTATTAATAGCGGCCATGTTGTTAAACAAACCTTACTCAGTCCCACTGCTTTATTCAGGAAGTGTGGCCCTAAAGCCCTATTGTAAGGCTAAATATTATACCGTCTCAACATAACTTAGAATGTTCAGAAGCACAGATTAAATCTGTAGGAACTCTACATGCGTTTAAGGCATTTTCATTTCATTACTATCCTGATTTTTATTGTTTATGTTATGTCTCTCTTGTTTCACTTCATGAATGTGTATTATTTGAAGTTCAGTAGAAAACATTCGGACTAGGTATGAGTTAGTCTACTTAACATATAAAAAAAGATGGCTACAACCACAAGGAAGAAAACCCAACTAAATATAAAACAAATCAGGAATTCAACTTTAAAGATAATATTTTACCAGTACCATGTAAAAATAGCTACCATGCCAATCCAAATGGGATTTTTCTTTTTATGGTGTCACTGGTCCTTTAAATCTCTGCAGTGTCCTATCTGGACATATATGCTTAGTTCATTAAACAAATAGGTGGCAAATGTAACTATCCATGCAAAGTTAGCACAACTGTATTTTTGTCTCTAAACCAGACAATTACTGGTGGTTTAGTAGAAATTTGTAGAATCTGACTGCAACCATTGATTAGACAAAAGACTAATTGTATGTTCTACGAATCGTATCACAGAACAATCAATAGAGATTACACAATTTTCTTAGTTGTGAAATTTCCATTACTCTACTGCAGGGGTCAGCAAAATGTGGCTCATGAGCCACATGCAGCTCTTTTGCCACCTTGTTGTGGCTCGGAGCGCATCTCCCTAGCCTCACCCATGACCTCCAACACTTCTTCTCATTGGATGTCGGCAGGTCATGTGATCAGGAGAATGCACTCCTCCTCCTTTGCGGCTCAAAGAAATTTGTTGCTGCTGGAGAGGGAGAGAAATAGCTCCCTTCTCTTCTAAGTTTGCCAACCCCTGGTCTGCTGCCATTTTGCATTCAAAATGATTACATTTATTCCCCTTCCTAACTAACATATAAAAGTTCAATATTTTTCGTATGCTTTTGTTCGAATTGTAAAATGCATCATATTAGCTTTGTAATAATAAACTGAGGGAAGCAATATAATGAAAATACTCAGTATACTGATTATTTGTGTTTGGACTATCCCTTCTTTCAAACAGCATAGCAGCTCAGATAAGTTCATTAACAAAGTTAGGCTGCTGTTGGTTGGCTTCCAAAGAGGCATTTGTCCTCATTGTCCAAAGTGTGTACAGATAAAAGTTTCCAATGTCAGTTCATAATCTGGGGTCAAAGCCACAGGTACCTTAGAGTGAGTCTTGCAGCTTTCTCCCTTTAATTGAGAGACACTAGTTCATACACTGTATTCCCTTCCCCCATCCCTGCATTGTTCTGCTATTCTACCCCACCCCACCATTTATTTACTGAAAATAGTTTCAGATTGGTCCATGTTTATAGTCAGTTTCTTTTCAGGAGCCTATGAAAACCAACTAAAGATTTCGGTTGTACTTGGAATCCAGGTTCTACCAGGAATACAAGATTCAAAAGAGCCCTGTTAGAGCAAGTTGTTCTTCCTCCTAAACTGTTCTTCTGTCTCCTTCATGGTCTTGAAAGTGTAGTGTACACTGGCTGTTCCCAATGTGTAGGACTGTGTGACTGAGCAACACTTGGTGGATCAGATATTGCTGTGTAAAGTGGACGCTGGGGAGGTCCCATGTAGGAAAAGGCTGAGTAGAGGCTGGAAGCCTGGGTAGAATGGCTGTAATAAGAGCTTGTAGACTGATGGTCAGAGTAGTCAAACTGTGGCCTGGAGATTGAGGGGAATGCTGAACCGTAATGTGGAAGGCCAAGTGAGGTGTAGGTCAGCTGAGATGTAGAAGCTTGCTCTGTATAATGACTTGTACTTGAGCTTTCCGTCTTGACTTGAGCTTTTGAGTCTGCCACTGTTTGAGGGTGTTGCTTTGCCAGAGCCCAAGCAGATGGACCAGCAGCTAAAGCTCCACTGAGGCCATAACTAGAAGTGTATCCTCCTATATGACTTGGATGACCAGCATGGCCATTAGGTGGAAGATACTGGTCAAATTCATTGACATCAAATGTTTCCATGTTGGACATGACATCATGACTTATCTCTCCTATATCAACATTGCCAAAGTCAATGTGAGGTTTTCCACCTTCTCCTAGAGAGCGAGAACCATCCCTCTTGCCTTCTGATTTCCCTGCCTGGAGTTCTGTCTTAGGTGTTGTTGGTGGTGTTGGGGGTCCATGGCTTTGACCTAAAATTAGAAGAAATAATTGTTAAGTCATTTTATATTCAACTTTGTATAGACTAATTTAATGTTCCTAATATTCTATGCATTGCAAAAGTAACATCAGCAGTACCTGTGGAATGCTCTGAATTTCCATCAGACATGGGGGAACCATGTCTGTGGTCTAGATGTGAGTTCTTGTAATGTGCTTGTATAGAGGCAGCTCCACCTTCAGCCTCAGATGAACCATCGCCCTCTCCAGGGTTGGGTTTTCCATTCTTCCGTCTACGAGGCTGATACTTGTAATCTGGGTGGTCCTTTTTATGCTGCATTCGTAATCGCTCGGCTTCCTCTATAAAGGGTCTCTTGTCATTTTCATTTAACAACCTGTAATGAGAGGAATCAGACATGGTTTTAAATACTTCTAGATTAAAATGATGTTATTTTTAAAAAAGGGGGTGGAATCCAAGAAATATAACATACTGATTTTAGGTAATTGGGAGAAATGAAGATTAACGAAACAAAGAGAATTAAGATTGAACATGTTTTTTTTTCTTTCTGGTAATATATGAGGCAGGATGTAATGCTAGAAAAAACTAGGGAAAATGCTCTTGTTTTCAGTTTTGTTATTGGGGTAGAAATCTTGTTACCCCAATTGAAAGAGAACACTTAGGGGGGAATTCACTATCCTCCAAAGTGAGGTGCGTAGTCTTCGCCTCACT
>WMED01005076.1:0-19949 GCA_019650415.1 Pipa parva
AGCTACAGCTTATCAGCTTCACACTGCCTGTAATTGCTACACTCTGCCAGTAGTTTCACTCTCATAAGTGGTAAAGTGTTACAACAGCAGCAAACAAGAAAAACATTTTTTATTATCATTTTCTAAATAGGTAAATAGATAAGATATAGATTGTGATGTTGGAAAAACCAAGTGGGTTCCTGAATGTATTTAATTTGTTTTGCTAACATCACAACCTTACATGCAAAGTGACTGCATCTTTGGGGCTTATCCATTGGTATTTTTATACTGACACCCATCCAGCTACATTTAGTCCATGACACCCATCCAGCTCCATGATCTGGCACTTAGAGTGATGTATTTTCTTGATTATATGCTTGCATTTAACTTCACTTGTTCATTGTTCCGCACTTTACCCTTGTCTGTATTATTACTGGATGGATTGTACAGAACAGCATAACCTTGTGGCACTTTATAAATAAAAATATACATACATACATTTCATAAGTGCAAGCAAGATTGGGTGTTTTCATGCATTTAATTTGTTTTGCTAATATCACAACCTTACATGCTCAGTGATTGCATCTTTGTGGCTTCTCCATAGAATTGAAATCCATATGGAACCATTTACTACATTTTTGATCTTAGCATTATTTTTCCTTTAACCAGTCCCCATCCCACCTCTCCCATCCCTGTCGCTGCTCCCCAGGCATTCCCTGCTCTGGTCTACCTTACTTCTCACACCCCATCCTGCTTTATCTGATTTAGCGCCTATATGGTGAAGAATAAAACGGTACAAAACTTATAGTCAACAATCATTGAAAATGTGTACAAACATCAATGATGGCATGAAAAATATATAATATTGGAAAAACTTGCTGATATTGTCCAAAAGATGAGTTTGCTAAAAAATCCAATAGAGTAAGGTGTCCTACGCTTGTACCACAAAAGTCATCTATACCCAATGACCTCAAAATTGAATGTCCAGGATGATTCTGATAAACAGAAAGCTGTGGCAGTGCTGGATACTGAAACAAATGAATAAAGACAGAAGAAGGGGAACTCCCCTAGTGTGATGCCATCAATGGTGTACACACTGTATATGAAGATATCGTGTCCAAGTGCAATGAGATTGAATGTAAGCAAATAGTGCTTAAACTCCAAAGTAAATTAAAATGGTGAAAAGTGCAATAAAATTGCGTTTAGTTCACAGCACAAAAAGATTTTTGGTATGGACCTATAAATATAAGGTGCAATAAGTGGAAATATTGCACTGGTGATCACAGGTGAACTGTAATGAATTTCAGGTGTTCTGGGGTGGAGATAATTCCCCAATAAAGAAGCACTCACCAAATAGTGCTTAAATAAAACGTTGTGTCATGTGACTTAGCACATTAAAGAACATTTTGCTATGTTAGTAAGCTATAGCAACTAGAAGACAAATGTAAATATGAATGATAAAAATATACATAAAAACAAAGTTAATTCATTCAGAAAAAGAAAAAAAACAAAGACCAGCTGCACACTGTATACAATATTAAAATTAATTACAAGGTGAAGAACCTTTTATAACTGATCTATAAGCACTGGGCTGCAAATGTGCCCTTTTAATTGCATTTGAAATTGCTTTGGTTTGAATGACATATGATCAGAGTTAATAAATATCAGTCTTTGTTAGAGTAAAGAGACCATGATCTGGTCAATCTCTGACATTTGATAAAGAATCTTGGCCTGAAACATGTAATACAGCATGTTATTTAACTCTTTTAGTAGCACACTACCTTGGTTTGCTGTTTTCCCTCTCTCTTGAAATATTAATCTCCTTATATGACAAGATCCTTTTTGTATATAAGAATGTTTGAATAGTTTGATTTCCAACAATGGTTTGTATACCTATGTAACGCTATAGTGGTGGTATGGCGTTTTCATAGCTATACAGCGCCAAATCAGGCTAGCAGCAGAGCATGGGTTACATTTCATGACTCTACACTCTGGGGTGAGCCCTCGCACTGATTTGGAGGATTATGGCCATAGTTAGGAACGTTGCGGTGTGGTGCAGAGTAAAACATGGGCGCCAGAGACTTTAGTGTGAAAATGCAATAATAACGTTTATTAACTTCAGCACACAAAAATAAAGTAATAGTAAATGCAGGCACAGATATATGAAAGATGCAGGCACAATACTCGTTAAACATATGTATTCCTCAAGTATCTGCTCCTCTGGTATCTCCCACCCAGGGTACTCACAATAGTGCAGGATATTGTGGCTCTTGAAGGTGCACTGTACCTTTAAAGAATCCTCAGATGTACTGGCTCTGTATACATGGCTCTGGCTCTAGTCACTTGGAACAGGATACTTATGTAGAACATGGGGCTGGATTCTCCTCACTGAGCAGTAATTAGGAGCTGCAGGCCCTTTAAGTATAAGATGTGGGCATATGGCCCTTTAAGTACAAGGTACCGGATCCTGGCCGGTCCTTACCTAAGGCAGAGTAGGCCTCAGGGGCTCCTCATGTGGAGCAGGGTCCTTCCCCTACATTCCATGAGGCTGTAGTGCTCTTTTTATATATGGCGCCGGCCCTTTAAGAGCACCTGGGCGCCTGGTGACATCACGTGACGTCACTGCCATGCGGCGCACCTATGCGCTGCCAACAGAAGGGCATATTAAGCCCTTACCTAACAGGGCTGCCTATATGCTGCTAATCTGAGCTGCCAGCAAGCACAGAAGCCGGCAGCTACTGACAGGGGAGGATCGGGGGAGGAGTTTAAAACTCCCGATGTGTTCCTCTGAAAGAGGAGAGCACCGCAGCTGCTAACAGGTAGGGGGACCAGAAGGGGGGGGTCCCTACACCTATATTGTATATTGTCATGTTCTGGGATTCAGCAAAAATTTGTGCCTAGGAAACAATATGCACACTTGTTATTTCAGGCAAAAACAGAGATAATTAGTAAAAATGGTGATAACCCACAAATATGGTGGGACACTTCTAGCATTCAGATGTACTTCCAGATGTCTTTCACACCCTGATGTTTTTTAAAGGGTCTTCACTACCAGGATCAAATTCCAAAACTGGTTTTGAATTTCAAGTGTTCTGAATTATTTCTAGCTTCTTGTAACAAACTTTGGCTTGGTTTTGACAACATCTGTCTGCTCTTCTGGATTCCAACCTTATTAACGGCGAAGCGTTTGCCCGATAGTAAATTCCGATCGCAATTCCGATTGCATTTACGATCGCTCAATGGTAAATCGATCGGGTTTCCGATCGCGCAGTGGTAAATCAATCGGGTTTACCATCGCGCGATGGTAAATACCGAGCGTGCGGTAAATAACGCGTTTAATAAATTTCGCCCCTTGACTTCTTCCTTTCTGATATATCAGATACCTGGTTGTTGTATGTCAGCCAGTGTCATAGAGCATAACGGTGTCATTTGTACCTTGTAGCAAGAAGTACAAGGCCCCAAAAGGGTGTTAATTTGAGAGTTCTGGTTTCTACCTCACTACTGGGCAGTGGTACAACTTCACTCACTATCTAAAAAAAGCCTGACATACCTGCAACTGCAATCAAAACTGGTTCACAAGCATAATCTGTGAGGAATGGAAGCACATAAAAATAAAAAAGAAACTCGTACTGTAGTATTTCAAGCACTTTCAGTGGAAAACCTTCCTTAATAAATTTGCTGCATCTGGGTAACTAAGGTGATTATATGTGAAATATCCTAAACACACTGGTGTATTGGATAGACACAGGTGGTATGATAGTTCTCTTAGAACTATCTTTATTTCTGCTCAGAGAACTGTTACTATGTGGAACTCTCCTGAAGAAGCGAACAACATTGTTATTGAAACGCATCGAGTACCTTATCCTACAGATTATGCCATTAATGACATTTACTATTCTGCCACCGACGTACGTTAGAGAAGTCTCTGATGAGTGTGAGCAGCAATCTCTGTACAAGCAATGGAAGATAGTGAACTCACTATACTCATTCCCCTAACTTCACCAGTTGCATGTGAAACCCCAGTGAGTTGAATGCAATGGATATGCTTTAGATGGTTTATTAACTGTACCTTCGGATATGAGTCATACAGCTTCCTTGGCAGTGACATAAAGTTGATTGAAACAATATAAAGCTTCCTGGAATGACATATAGAGCCTCTGGAATAAGATATAGAGCTTTCTGGAATGGTATAGAGTTGCTGGAATAAGATATAAAGCTTCCTGGAATGAGGTATAGAGGTCAAAGCAAATTCTTATCTCCAGCTCTGTGTTACATGTCTGCTGAACAGGAAAAGACTGCATAAAGGGATGTGACCTTACAGAACAAGAGGGATTGTGGGAAAAACAAAGGCATATGGGATATGCAGTACTTATTAATAGCTTATCTAAACAAACATGACAATGGCCACTAGGTGGCAGCAAAGCATAATAAGCATAAAATCCAACAGATAAAACATTAAATACAACCAAAATTAAATAGATCCCTGTTAGGAGACTTAGCTGGGACAGCACATTTACTATCACAAGTGGTTTGTGAGTACATGAATTGTTCCTTTTATCTTATTAATCTTTAAAGTTTGATTGCACTATGTTGTTTTCTGTTTTAATCCTGGCATGGTGACATATTGAGGATAATTTTTGAAGAGTAACCTGATCGTTTCTCAATATTTTTTTTACTGTGTCTTTATCCATATGTCAAGTGATTTAATAGAGTTTTGGTAAGTGCAAGCATGCTGGGGGTGTGGTGCACAATTTATCCACTTGGAAATCATACCACCTGTGTCCATCCAAAGCACCAGGGTGTTTGGGGTATTTCACATATGATCACCTTGGTTACCAAGACACAACAGATTGATTAAAGTGTACCTGTCACCTCAAAACTCTAATTCAGGTTGTACTAATGAAATACATATTTTGTAAATATATATGTATTTTTTTTTTTAAATTTACCTTTATACAGCATTTCTCTCTATCATCTTCCCTGTCAGCCTGACTTTTCTTTCCCGGGTCGAGTGGGTGTGGTTAAATGACAATTGCCATTATAACTCCTCCAGTCAGATCCCTGCTAGATCGTGATTATAGGTTCCTCCCAGATCTTCATCAGCTACCACTGAGATACTCCTCTGGGAGCCGAGATCTGTAAAAGCACCCAGCAGTGAAGCTCAAGTTACCTTGCAGAGACCTCTAGTCAAGACCAGGGTGCTCATTAGACATTGTTTCAGTAGATCCAGTATCTCAAAGTTTTGTTTCATTACATTCCTGTTGTAAAATCTTGTAATCGGCAAACTATGACAACCATGTAGGACAATTATGAGTCTGTTATAGCATTTGTTGACTAAATTGTTGTTCTTGCTTGGACTGCATTTGGAGGTACTAAACTTTGTATACAGAAACAGTCTGTCATTCTGCAGATGAACTGACCTAGTTACTAAGCCATCACTATTTGGTACTTGTATAAGTCACTCTGATCCTTAAACCTTCCCAATTTCATTGCTTTCAGCAGACCAATTTCAGAGCTGCCTATTATATTCTACTCTTTCACAGATTCCAAGATATCAGTGCTATTCACCTGTTTCAATGTTTTTATGATCAGTGCAATCTGCAGTTTGTATACAATTTACAAGTTATGGACCTAGTTTGAAATCATAACTAAGGTTATTACCACAACCTTTCCTATATGAAAGTGGTATAAAAACTGTTTGCCTTTTTCCTACTGTTGTTATTGTTTTAACCTTAGTAACACCCATAGCAAGTTGATTTAAAATTCTATGTGTCTGAATAAATTCTAAGCTTATGCAAACAATATGTATGGTGTTGACTTTATATTTGTTCTGTGAACCTTAGAAACAGCAGACTGTAGCACAATCACAATATAAAAAAAAAAAGAAAAAATACTGTGTTAACCCACTTGCTCACATTACTCTATAGAGCAGCAGTGGCGGAACTATAGCACACGTGACAGAGAAGATACGCAGAGCCCTCTCTGTGAGCAGACACCATCACCACTGCTGCTTACCTTAAACCCCACGGAGAGCTCCTTCTGTGCAGGCCACAGACCCGACAGGCCTACACTGAAGGTGCGCTCGCCGATAGAATAGTCTGCCACGGCTCCTTCAGAGCTCCTCCCCTGACGCAGGCACAATGACATCACTCACCAGCGCCTGCACTTCGGGACAAGGTGCTGGTGAGTGAAGTCACTTTTGGCACTTGTTGGCAAAAAGGTTCGCCGTCACTGCTATAGAGCTACCATACTATGAGGAGGTTCCAGAGAAGTGCTGTGGCGGTGTGCACTTTTATAGTGATGTGATTACTCCATAATGATTTTAGTATATCATGTTCTACACACTTAGCTTACTTTGAAAGTCAGTAAAAAATGATTTGTACTGCACACAGTGATTCATGTGTCATATACTTGGAATCTGTGATTCCTGGATTTATTTTTATGACTATGATTGCTATTCAAAATGCAATTAATTTAATCACATCTACTGACATCTACATGTAACTGTCATTTGTGTTACTACAATTTCCTGTAATAATTATTTGAGAGCTTAAAAGTATATTTTTATGGCTTAAAAGTTAAATGTGACACAATTTATGGAAATATTAAGAAACATCCAATGTGCCTATGTTATGATTTATTTAATGCTACTTTAGCTGAGAGAGTCATATGTACTTGATTTTTTTTTCCCCTTTTATTTGATTTTTCCAGTTACTATAACAAATAAGTTGGCCCATAATTAAAAACAAAGAAGCAGAAAAACAACAGCCCATGAAGGTACAGTGGAATACTACAAGTGTTTACAGGGGTTGCCAGATTTTGGTACTCAAATTTTGTTAGCATTGAATTTGCCACACTTAGGAGTGATAGATCTCGGCTTTTTGAGCTGATCCCGCGAGATTATCGCTTGAGTTTTTCCACTGGACTTTTCAATGGAAAGGTAGCCATACTTTACATTGGTAGTATTGCTACCTTTCCATCAAAAAATTTGATTGAAAAACTTGAACCATAATCTCGCGAGATCAACTCGAGATCTCACGGGATAAACTCGAAATGCCAAGAATGGTCTTTTCCACTTTAACTTTTGCCCTATGTAACAATGCCTATTGTAGAAGTCAATTGTGTATATTGACTAAATGGTATTAGTACTGTATTGAAGCAAATGTACGTTTGTAGTACTCTCAGAGTATTCAGACATATAGTTGCAGTATTGCATTGTTATAAATTAGTGTACTGTAGCTAAGTGATGTCATCTTCACAAGGATATGTTTGAAGGAGGCAATGTCATTATAACTATCTCTTTCTTTATTGCTTTCTACATACTACCAGTGTGCATATAGGAATATAAGGACAAAGTCAGCATTTTGTCACATTTTGCTTGTCTGTATTGTCACTGGAGGATAGTCTAAATTACAACAAGTTTTTTTAATATTCATTTTCATAACATACAATTCCTAGCGTAACATCAGTCCTAACAAAATTTCCCAATATGCTACTTTCATTTGGCCAAGTCAAATCCACATATTCTGTGATGTACACCTTGGGCAAATTGTCACTTTGACACATGATTTTTATTTATAATTCTTGTTGCATTTGCAGCAAATAGACATGAAATAGTCATGGTCGGAGTAAAGTTGCAGACTGTGAATGAATTTACTACATAGCAGAGAAATAATGCTGTTTGCTGATTATGCAATGTTGGAGGAGTGTCAGATTGTTGGGAATTAACACATTTACAGAACAACTTGCTCTCTGATAATTGTGCCCTCAAAGATTCTTTTTTTATGGGAAGATCAAACAATTTTTTAAAGAGCTTCAAATGGTTCAAGTCCTTTATAGTCCAATGTGTCTCAAACTGAAATTGCCAGACTTTGTCAGATTAACATGATTCTGAAACGTTCATCTCTAATGTGTTTCTAATAAAAAGTGGAGATTTGTGATTAAAATTGATATGGCTACATGTCAATTTCAGCCTTCACTGCCTTTAAAATGATTGAGGAAAGGATTAGGGCTATTCAAGGTATCTTCTTAATCTATTCTTGGAAGGGAAAGTCGCTCTTGATCAGATGCTCTGTGCCATCCAGAAAAAATAGTTTTCCTTATCAAGAGACTGTTTTTGTAAATTAATCTGATAAAAAAGAAAAAAAAAAACAGACATATTGTTTGTGTATTTCATTTATTCAGCAGCATTTTGCAAGAGAAAACACATTTTCAGTTTATATTGACATTTGTCACCTACAC
The DNA here is from genome assembly GCA_019650415.1 of Pipa parva. Lineage (NCBI taxonomy): Eukaryota > Metazoa > Chordata > Amphibia > Anura > Pipidae > Pipa > Pipa parva. The sequence continues at coordinate 8,221 of WMED01005076.1, forward strand.
TTTGCAAAACAAAATGACTTTTGGCTCAGCCTTGTTACCTGTAATGAGAGGTTCCTTCGCTGTAACATGAAGTAAAATATGCTTTTTTAAATCGCAAGCATCTAAAATGGATTCAATGCTCTGTGATTACAAAAGAAAGAGCCTTAGTAGACACTTTTCTTTTATCATTATAATCAGTTCTCTATTTAAATGCTAATGGGCTCGTTCATTTCTCTAGATGCGTGCGCCTTAGCTTTAGTAAGATTAGTTTTTTTTTTTCCTTCCCCTTTTTATCAGGACAATATTATCTGATGCGATACAGTCTTTTATCAAACATTCAATAAGACGAAGATCTCAATATGGGATAGAATAGAGAGACGACAAGGGGTAAACTAGCAAAATGACTAATAACATGTCTACAATTGAATTTAAAATAAAATAATAAAAGATATTCAGTCATTTTTACATGTTTGCCATGTACAAGGCATTCTACTAGAAAGTGGGTCATTGAAATGTCAGTGCGTCCTAAAGTTAACAGTTTTGTATTCACTATATTTTTCTCTTGTAGATATAATTTCACAAAATCTTTGTAAATCCAAGGGAGCGCTAGGAACAGAAAGCATTTTTTTTTTTTTTAATAATCTGCCCATAGATTAAAAAGCGCACGACTGGATAAAAGGCTTTAATTAGATTTCATGTGAAAATTGTACATTATTAACAGCAGGGCAGAACACGGCTAACTAGATACAGTATGCAAGAAAATGTCAGCAGTTTTCTTTTATGCCATGCGTTTATTTATAGATGTTCTACAATAAATGGAGGAATTTCTAGAAAAACCTATAAGGCTTAGAAAAGAAAAAGACAAGCAGTTGCCCCCAGCAGTGGAATTGCTAAAATCCCTAAGGGAACAGGATGTTGACATTTTGGATATCTTTACAGAACATATAGCTGAACTTGGATTATTGGGAGAATAAAGAAATATTAATTACCAGTATCACTCCTGGCAACATCTTTCATTAAAGATGGAATGCTGATCCAGTATAATACAGAACAGTAAATATTTCAGTTATTGAAATAAGGATGACTACTGACTGCAGTTGTGAAAAACAAACTTTTTCTCCCTGACTATGATTTTTTCCTTTGACATTTTCTGTCTAGGCCATACAAGTTTTAATGTGTGGAAATGAGGCCCCTGGGAATTTATCAGCTTCTAAAATGTTCAGAAGAGTGAAAGTGCTTAGGGTGAAATGACTTGAATATACAAAACAAGTGTATTCAATGTGTATAATTTACCCTTTATTTTTTTGGAATAATGGGTGGCTTCCTTTTCCAGATGGTGCAGTCCATTCTGATTTACCTATAATGTGGGAACTTGCATCGTAATCAGTAAGTACTTATATCCAAATGTTGAATTAAGTGCTTGTGGTATGTTATGTTACCCTAAGGGGGAATTCACCATAGTGCGCAGTGAGCTCCGGATCCTTTAGCTCACTTCGCACAGACTGTTATGCACTCGCTGATGTCCTGCACGCAGACATCAGCAAATGTTTTAAAGGGATTCCAGTCTCGGCAAGACCACTCGAGTCGCCTAGCCAAGACTGGAATCCCTTTAAAGTGTTCACTGATATCTGCGTGTCTGAAATGTTTGTATGCAAATGCATACCATAAGTATCACAACACTGTTCTACTTCCTCCCCCTGAAGAATCACCTCTTCTTGGGCCCCCACACCAAATAAAGAGAAACTTACCAGGACCTGGGAGTGGTGGGTACAGATGCTGCAGCAGTGTGACCCAAAATCCTCAGTTTTTAATTTTTTTTTCTTTTAACCAGTCAGGTGTTTCTCAGTTTCATTCAACCTCTCCTGTCACAATGTGCTCACTTGATCTCATGCCTCCCTTTTTTACGTAAACACTACACACTACACTTCTTCCCTTGTACCAGCCTTTACTAAATGTTAAATTCCTCTGGAATTTCTCCTTCTTCATTTAACTAGGTCTGTATTAAACCTATCCTTCAAAAACTACATTGGATCTTGCATGCCTCTACTGTCCTGTGTCTCTCTTGCTTGTTTCCAAACTTCTGGAACATCTGGTCTGCACCTGTCTTTCTAACTTCATGGCCAACATCTCCTGGACACTGTGCAGTCTGGATTTCAGCAAGGGTACTCGACAATGGCTGCTCGATGTAAACTTGGATACAATTGTCTGTTTCCAAATCCCATAAGTTAACTTTGTTTTATCTTCTTGCACCTATCATATGCATTTTATACTGTTGATCACTTGCTCCTTCATCAGATTTTCCATGGCTTTATAAATGAAATCAAGCAGCATCTTGGCCTTAACTTTAAAAATGCTTCTTTTCTTTCTCTCATGCTAATGATACCTTGTCTCCTCTTTCACTTAGAGCCTCATTGAGTAAAGTCCAAATAGTCACGTAGAGCTCTGAATTTGTGTTTATTCTCCACTCTCCCATATTTTCTTATTGAGCAACTACGTGAGTTGTGAACTTACAGAACTTTTCGCATAATTTTGTGTGTGTGTGCACTGGTACTTTGACTATTGACTAAGTGGAGGAGTGCTGCGAAGGTGTGAATGTGATTAGGTGAACGTCTCTGAATGCACCTGTTTGACTTCACCACTTCAGACTGGCAAATTGAGAGGTTGATGGCAGGGCTTCAGTGTTGTGTAAGGTGACTATTCAATGAATAGCGACTGCGCCTTGGTGACATAAAAATAGAATATTCACAGAATACAGTTAGTGGGATATGATGACACTGATGACACTGCCCTTCACTTGTCAAAATTGCTTCACTTTGCATGACTTCTCATCCTACTTCTTTCTGACTAACTATACCACACTACATATCCGACAGCGATCATTGCTGTTTGACAACTGTATTCTCCACTTGGTCAATCCTAAGAAGTGAATTTGCGACTACTTTGACTTGAATTGTAGTGAAGTGAATTCATCAGGTGAATTCACACTTTAGTCTATAAGGCCCTTAGGGTGGAGGTGCTTCAAGGATTTCTTTTAGTGACATTATCCAGTTGTTGGGTTTTCAGTATCACTTGTATGCAGAAGATACCCAAATTTACTTACCTACCCCTGCACTAACATCTTAAAACCAGACTCATATCTTCAGTTGTCTCCTAGCAATCTCTCTTCGATGGCCCAATGCTGTATTAAATTATATCATGTAAAAACGTAACTGATTTTTTCCACCTAAACAATGCATTACTTCCATCTATAAACACAATTAGAAATTTACAGACCCAGGATACCACTAAAGGGTATTCTATAATAACAGCTATGGTATTCAAGATAACTAACAAACTGCTTAACTGTTATCATAATGCTGTAATACAAATGGGATTAACTTGTACTGGTATAATCTATGGATTTTATTAATATGCAAGTAAATCTTTATAAGTACATGAGGCAGATAAAATTAAAACTTTTGTTTCATAATAAATGACCTCATTGTAAGGTTTCTCCAGAAGGAAATTGTGCAGAGTAAGAGGTTGCAGTGTGGATCCACAGGGACTTTGCCCAAGCTATCCCTAGGGTGTGGAGTCTAAGGAACTCCCTGATTTTCACCCTTGGCCCCCGCAAAGGGATGTGGGCTTAGCTAAAAGGAGCTCCCTGGTTGCAGCCCCTAGAGTAGCTGTCCTCTGGTGGAATGGATAAAGAGAGAGAGAGAGAAGTCCTGGTACAGAGCAGAAGGTCAAAGACAGGCAGCAATCAGCATAGTCAGAAATGTAAGCAAAGATCTAGGCAGTCAACAGGCAGCAAGGTCCAGAAAACAGGCTGAGGTCAGTAGCAAGATGACAGGAACCAGATACAGCAGAAAACCCAAGAACTAGGGGAAATTAGTTCTGTAATCGGGCACAGAAGCTCCTGAGAGGCTGCCTTATATAAGCTAAGTGGCGGTCTCATGCCCGTGATGTACCCACGTGCTTATGTTCCTTATAAATTATTAAAAATATTAATCTGTACCAGATGTTGAGGATGATGTGGTAAATCTGTTTGAAAAATTGGTAACCTTAGAATGCAAAGATTTATAGGCCAGTAAAAAAAGTACCTAAGTATAATCTGTGTAAAAAAGAAAAGATCTCGATGAGTTACAAAATTAAGAAACTTTTTTTTTTTTATATACAAAAAGCAGATAATTAGTTTTAGAGATATATGATCATTGTTGTCATGGGATGACATGGATTGGAAAAAAAAGTTTTATTACACAAACGGGAATTTTTATATAGGATGTAACTCCCTGAGCACTAGGGGAGTGCTGCACTGTAGGTACTTATAGGAGTGGCTCTTTGGGAGAAGGATAGCACATGAAGAAGGAGTTTTCCCAAAACTTTGCTGCTGCTGTTTGTGAAGGAGCACTATGTAATAAAATACATTTTTCCAGTTTTTGTACCTAAAGGATCTTTTTCACTTATTTCCAACTATTCCATTCTAATTCAGTATCATGTGTTCATTAACCCTGTATAGTATCATTACGAAAAACTGTTGATTTTTCCTCCATAACATTGCCAAAATCTATCCCTTTCTTGCTCAGACCACTGTTAGCACTCTCATGCATGCCCTTATCTTATCCTGCTTGGTATATTCCAACACACCTTTATTTGACTTTCCAGCCTCCCACTTTTAACCTCTCCAGTCCATTTTAAATTCTGCTACCATAATTTTCATCTGTTCTCTCCAAAGGTAAAGACTTCCTTGCAACATCAGTCAACTCAATGGCTCCCTATTAAAAATAAATGGTCTACTTTTGACATTTAAAACACTTCTTATCTTCACTTTTGTGCCTGTATACTCCTAGTTGACTACACTATTCATCAGAAAGCAAATGCCCCTGTGCTCCACTCACCAGTACTGTCCTTTTACATCTTAAACTCATCCCATAAATCTGGAATTCTATAACCATCTACCGCTGCCAACAACAGCCCCCCAGTATTTTCAAATTTAAGCTTAAATCCTACCTCTTGGAGCAGCAGCACTGGCTTTCATGACTTTAATTCACTTTATGCTTAAGTAGCTTTTTATGCTTATGTTATGATTGGCACTTAAAATGACTCATATCTTTGTATTACTGCACTTATTATCCTCCTTCCCATGTATATTATTCTTCCTCCAATTTTATATAGGTATAATAACCTTGATCTTTCTTGAACTAATACCTTATGCACAGACAGTAAGAATGATCAGAGACTTGAAGGATTCTTACTGGATAAATCATTTTTTAGAAAAAAAAAAACTAAAGAAAGATGTAAGCATTTTCTAAAAGTGCTCACATGGGTTTTATGTGACCTTTAAATCAAATCTCAAATACACAGCATGGGATAGTGCTAAGTGGTTTGTGCACATTCACATTTAATTCATGAAACTAATTTTACATTTTCTTTCAATGTTTGCATTTTTGGTGTTAGTTTCTATCACATTTCAAAACCACATCTATGAGCATTACTCTTCCTCTAGATTTAGGTGATGCTGACATTTTATTAATAAGGAAACTTCCGAGATCCTAGCCATATCATACTGGCTTGTATTCAGTAAACCAAATAAATGTGGAATTGACATGTCTTTAAATAAACTGTTTTGCTGATGTGTATTGTGGCATCTGCAGCATGTATCAGTGTCACATCAGTATTATCATTTCCTTTTATTTTAGAGAACTCGAACAGACCTGACGAAAATCATCTAAAACAGTGGCTGATCTGCCTAAGAGTCACTACACAAACAGAAAGGAAGCATTGAAAGAGATCAGCAGTGTAACACATTTAACCAATTAAAGTTGTATAGGAGATGACACCCCCATTTTTGATTTCCCCCAGAAGAATAATAGGTGTTCACCAGTAACCCATTTCCGCACCTACTCTTCATTTTGTCTGCCCTTCAGTCTCTATACCCCTACTTACTCAGGGGCTTATTCTCTAAAGTCCAAATTTGACTGTCGAATTCTCAAACAGCGGATTCTCGTAGCAAATCCATGACTGTGACAATTCTCCCGTTGTAAAGTCACGACTGCAACAATATTCTTATTATAAAGATGTGACTGCGACAGAAGCAGTCTATAGCGACTGTCTTTAGCTGGCGAATTCATTCCTTTACGCAACAATTCAGACTTTAGAGAATAACCCCCTCATTCGTTTTATTTTTTTCCCCTTCTACTGTTGATCAGTGCATATTGACCTGAATTGAATTTTCAAACTTCCACACCATAACTGCACCATATGAAATAACAGTTTATGCCAGGTCAGGATGGTAAACATTTTTCAAAAAAATCTAATTGATTCCAAACTTATCAAATATCAGAACACTGAAATCAAAAATATTACCACTAAAAGTTTCCATTGAAATTAAAAGATCCCTGGTAACCACTAAAAGTCACACAATATTTTGCTACTTCCAAAATGTCACAGCGAATAATTGTAATAAATAGGCAAAATGCTTGAAAACTGGTAAAGAAAGAAAAACAATCTGATTTTTACAATTTTTTTTGACCATTTCAACTTTTGATAAACATGCCTTATGAAGTCAATTTCCAAAAAAAAAAAAATTTTTAGAACAATTCACCATATTAGTCTTCTATTAGTCAACTGTCGAATTCGCAAACAGCGGATTTCCATAGTAAATCTGCTACAATTTCCCCATTGTAAAGTTGCTACAATTTTTTAAAGTTAAGATTGTGATAATTTTCCCATCATAAAGTCCCGACTACGACAATATTCTCATAATAAAGATGCAATTGCGACAGTAGCAGCCTATTGCAACTGTCTTTATCTGGCAAATTCACACCTATACGCAACAATTTGAACTTTAGTGAATAACCTCAAAGAGTTTGCTTCTCTTCAGTGAGAAATTTGCACAATAGTGAATAACTGCAATTTGCAATTGTTGCTGATTGTAGTCTATTAGCACAAATGTATCTAGTGATGTGAATTCACACTTATAAATATGTCCCACTGCATACACAGAATGCATTTCATTGACACAAAGCATAATTTGTGACAAAAATCCACATTCTAAACTTCCCCAGAGAATGTAGCTTTACTAAAAGCCCTTTATATATTTTGTGGTATTGTTGTTCTTGAAACACAAAATATTATATACATAGATGTACTTAGAAAATCTTGCACAAAATGTTCTGTGTACAAATGTCACTCGTATGAATAAGTATTACTTTTAGGGCACAAACCAAAAGATGTATGATTAAGTTAGGCTCATGTTTTCAGATGTTTTGGACTTGCATTAGCCTCAATGGACATACTCTGCCAATTCTCGCCATACATTGCTCGTATGTGTTGCAGTGAGAGATTTAAATATGAAGCGCTGCTTTAAAGTATACCTGTCACCTCAAAACTCTTATACTAATTTAGGTTCTATTAATGAAATAAACATTTTTGTAAATATTTATGCAATAAAAAATGTACCTATATATAGTGATTTTTCTTTCTGGAGTCGGGTTGGGCGGGGCTAAATGATTGACATTATAGCTCCTCCAATCATGTCCCTTAAATCATGATATAGCAGGGATCTGATTAGAGAAGCTATAATATCAATCATCATTTAGCCCCCACCCACCCGACAGTCATGAAAGAAAATACAGGCTGACAGGGAAGATGAGAGAGAGAAAAACTGTATAAAGTTACATTTTTTAAATACATATAAATTTACAAAAACCTTTATTTTATTAGCAGAACCTAATTATTAGTTTTGAGGTGACAGGTACACTTTAATGTAATGCTCCAGCTTTATATGAGGCAGGCTTTTTGCCAGTCTTCATACCATTCTGTCCCCTTGTGAGAGGTGTGGCTTTTTCTGCAAGAGGATCCCCAGGTCGCAGTCCCAGAGACAGCCACCCTAAGGTGGAGTTTACAGTCAGGAACAGAGAAGTAGATGGGAACTTGGGAAAAATAAGGTGCAGGTGGGATCAGAAAACCAGGCAGAAGTCAGGGCATGCAGAGATCAAGTGTAGTCAAATAACATGCTGAGGTCAAAATCCAGAAAAACAGCAACAGAATGTAGTACTCAGGAACACAAAATGGAGTCCTATAAATGGCAATTAGCGACTGAACCTTGGCTGGAATACTGCTGGATTGGTGTAATGTGATCAATAAATTCAGTAAATTCCAGGCACTTGTACATGAAAGGAAATCTAATACAGAGAAAGGAATAAAATACACAATTCTTTTGAACAGAGAGTCCACAGTTCAAATTCCAAGGCTGGAGCAATTGGTGTTTACACTGGACTAATTTTGCCCCTAAAATATTATACTTAAGTGGCTACAGAAAATTGGCTACCAAATGCCAACATCAGCTAGAAATTGTCTGCCATTGAAGTTAAATTAAATTAATGTAAAACAGTTTCTGCAATTTATGCTATTATTCAGCAGTGACAAATACTGATAACCAAACTATTAGATGGTAACATTGCATTTTTCTCATGACGATTCTTACATATTGCCAGTTTGTAGTAGTAAATATAGATAAATGTAATTACAACAAAAGTGTTTTGTTTGAAGAACATAATAAACCATATTAAAGCAGATCCATGTGAAAATGACATCAGTTCAATTTAGTATGACAACATTCACCATAACACACCATATCAAGCTCTGCTATTGTCCTCAATACATTGGATATTTATTAAAGTCGAAAAGGTTTTTTAAAGGCCTATTGCTGGAGGAACTGTCTTTATTTTATTATGTCGGTGTTGCCTATTTAAAAATACTCTTTTTGCCATGTAAGAAATAACATTTTTATGCATTTTTTTAATATCAAAAAGATATTTTCAATCTTTAAAAATTAGAAAAATGCTTGATAAATAACCCCATTCACTTAGTAACAGTTCACTTCAGATATTGGATATGCAAAATTGCATGTACTACACATTTGGCAAATTACTAAGAATTCATTTGGGGATAATAATTCACACTTTATAGTGTATTATAGTAAACAATTCACTTAGTTTACACTTTGGAACCTAATGGAAATATCATTGAGCAGAGTCATGAGATGTTTGAGATGTTAGCAGTTTCTTAACATGCCATAATAAACATATTTTTCTCCCGGTAGAGGACAATAGTTTAACCTACAAAATATCTAATGACACATTTGCATTAGATGTCTGAGAGAAAAAGGCCAAACATTAAAATAACAGTAACATTGAAAATTCCTCAGATTTATTTAGTTACTATTTATTTCATCTGTACTTCTAAAAATTCTAATACTTTCATCTGTACTTCTAAAAATTCTATACTTTATCTATAAAGTATGATATGGACTTCCAGACACACTTCTAGAATATGTATTATCTAATACGTCATAAAAAACAATGTGATTGGGTGAGGTCTTTTTAACAACATGGCTACTATCACTAAAGGTAAAAACTTCCTCTAGATCAACATTGCAGGATAATAGTATGAACTGGATGTCTTTTTTCAGCCTTATAAACTACGGTATGTTAGTTTGTAAATTGGTATCTGCCAAGCATCTTTCATTTAGCAGTTGCTTAGAAAGCTTCCAAATCAACTTTACTTACATCTACATAAAACTGACTGTATTCTAAATTATACCATTCCATCCTCCATTGTATAATTTTGCTTTAGGCTTGTATTTTCAAGTAAACTAGTTTTTTAGTGCTGGACAGGAAACCTGTGGCTGGGATTTATGGATATTACGTTCTTTACAGAATTACAATTTACAGCTTATCAGTAATGCCATGCCATATAATGTAAAAATGAGAATAAGTAAATTTCAGATAGCTCATATATAAAAACTGTCTTTAAACGTTTCTGTAATATACTGTAGTCAACAATAAAAACAATGTCTAAGTAAACTATCCAAGCATCACTTATACAGAAGCCAGGAATATCCCTGTTATATTTACAACAAATAACTTAGAAGAACAAAACTTTTAGGGGGTAATTCAGCAAAGAGTGAACTTACCCTCCGATCCTTCACATCAGTACGCAGAAACTGTAACGCGTTCTCTGAGTCCTGCATGCGGACATCAGCGAATGCTTTAAAGGGATTCCAGTCTCGGCGAGGCTCACGTAGCTTGACTCGAGACGCCTCGCGAGACTGGAATGTCTGCGTGCAGGACTCAGCGAACGCATAATAGTCTCTGTGTACTGATGCGAAGGATCGGAGGGCAAGTTCGCTCTTTGCTGAATTACCCCCTTAAAGAGGAAAAAAGAACAATATAACTTTTGCCTAATTAGATATTTATCACAAAATAGATAATGACTGTAGTATTATATAATACTTTCCTTGGACTAAGACAAGTTTTCAAGAGAAATTAACTCTTCATCAGGTCATAACAATGAACTCTTTACCTGAGCCTCCGTTTCTCCACATGGCCAACTTTCGTTAAACATCTTTTGATACTATACAGCTGTGATTATACACATTTTATATCGCCACTGCAAAATAAAACCAATTAGTAGACACACATATCATACTCATTATTACAACAGGAGCTTTCAGGCATCATCATAGTAAAGGTATACCACTAGCAAAATGGCAATAGTAGTGTCAAAATTGGCTAGAAGTATGTATGCTATCCTGAGACTTTGCTTGAACGACATGACACTAATTAGAGGGGTATTTATAAAGCTTTCCATTTATTGTTTAAAGATTAAAAAAAAAACAAAAAAAACAGTTGTTGAAGTTAAAAAAAAATGCATAAAAAAAACAATAAAAGCTTTTTTAAATAGGCGACACGAGCATAATAAAAAAACACTGTTTCTCCAGCATTAAGTGGTAAAAAAAACATTTTGACTTCTAAAAATTTCCCCCTAAAAAGACACAAGACAGTTTGTTTAAAAAGTTTAAAAGCAACTCCATTCCACAAGTATTCCAAAAGCAGATTGCACAAATCACCGCCAAACAAACAACTGAATCATTCTTTCTGAACAGTCATACAATGTGGGTTAGTTGTTGCTTTATCCCTGCTCCTTTTTACAAGATTTTGCAAGATTGAGAAATTAAATTCACCTAATATGTAATAGAAAAATAGTGTGACAAAACACATTAAACCACATTTATCAGATTTTTTTTTTTTTTTGGAAACAATTTTCAGAGCTATATTCATAAGTGTAAATTTCAGAAGCATGGTCATTTTGATTGTGGCATTTTATTCCCATTCAGGAAATGTATACTGTTTAGACCACGTATTTAGACTTATTGCTATAGCTTTAACACCATGTAGAAGCTTGGGAAGGTTAGCTTGGTTTGTCATTTGTGGGATAAGGTCTAAAGTATTTCATTCCAAATTCAAATTTGAAAGTATTTCTGAGTGTTTGCAACACATGTGGTGATATATTTAATGGTTGTGCTTGGAATAAAGTTTTATTAACATTATAATAGGAAATGTCTCTAAATTATCTTAAAATGGATTATAACCCTTTGTTCAAGTTATCAAGTTATCTAAACAGAATAATATTGCTGGAAAAAGTCCCAGTAGGGCATGCAGCAAGGTGGTCTGTATGGTTATATTTCCGGGTTCCATTTTACAAACGTGGCTAAGAGATTATTTACAAAATAAATAGGTGGGTAATCCTGTCTAGTTCTATTTGTTGTACGATGAGTTGCAGACCTAAGTTCAGGCACAGCTGGCATAAACTGTAAGAAAACCATTAAAAAAAAAAAACATTACTTGCAGGTTGGGCCAGATAACTTAAAAGTTTGAAAAGCTGCCTTCAACTATAACCAATGGAATCTGTTTATTTCATTAGGT
>WMED01005077.1:0-19949 GCA_019650415.1 Pipa parva
AGAGATTGCTGTATGTTGAAGGGTACCTGGGGGTAGGAGACCTCTAGGTGTGCCCTAGGGTAAAAGTTGCCCTGCAGAACTATTGCTATAGCTGTGATACTGAGAGAGTGAAGACATTCCTGGGGTAGATGGCCCTAGGGGGATGTTACAGGAGGGAGTCCTGTGGAAGAACACTGGCCCTAGCGTAGAAGTAAGTGTAGGGGTAGTTCTTGTTATAGTGCACAATAGTACGTGCCACTGTAGACACTTGGAGAATGACAGCCCAAAGTAAGTGAAGGGTTAGCCCCAGAGAGTGAGGCAGACAACCTGCTCTCAATCAGGGTCCTGAGGTCCGGGGCTAAGGCTTCCCTATTCCCTGTGTTCCTATACTGTGTTATGTGGAGAGAGATTAATGGCTGCTGCTGGATAATGACTGCTGTTTCCAGTATCAGACGCTGCCAAGAGAAGACCAGAGTATTGGTACTGGTGTTGTGAGTAAAACAACTGTTTATTTTTGTATGAATTTTTTCTCTACATTAAATATTACATGAATTGTGGTTAATGGAAAATTGCTGCATGGGTGTTAAAGGGGCGGTTGTTGCTATACTAAGGGGTTTCACTGGCTAAAATATGCTTCCTGCTCCCCAGTCATTTGATTTAGTTCCCCACAGAGGAACAAAAGTTATTTTTGAAGTTTAATTTCTAATTTGTATTATTTCAAGTAGTTTTCCTTTTTGGTTGAAGCCATCTTAAATCTGTTAAGTGAACAAGCCCTACATAATTCTTACACAGAACTTTAGATAATTAATATTCATAAAGTGCCACAGAAAGTCCAATATGGCTCCAACCAGGAAAGAGACAACACTAACACATAAAAATTAAGAATTCAAATTCTAAGATGACATCTGAACGAGCACTACATAGGTATACCCTGTAGCTCTGCATCATGGTATTTGCGGCGAGGTGATAAATAAGATGCACATCCTTCCCCAGAGATAGGACTTTTTTTGTCTTCTAGATGGCTACTTAAAAAGATTGATGTCTGAAAAGGTTGGCACATTAAAATGACCTCATTTTACATTGACTTCAAGGGAGTGTCTTTTTTGTTGTGACGATTTTCTATATCGGCAACTTTTTTTTTTTAATCATGAAAAATTACAGGACTTTGCACAAACCTCTCCCATAGAAAATAATGGGTTTTCACAAACCCTCTACCTGGCAAATATTTTCAGTGTCTGAATTATTTACAAATTCCTTCATAAATAACAACTTTTTTCACTAGAAACTTTTGTATTCTTACCACAACTTTTTTTGACACCGACTTTTTTGGTCGATAAAATTGTTCTTGACTAGCTTAGTAAATAGGAGAAAACAGCTATATGATTAAATATAGGCTATTTTTCCTGCATTTACTCATAAAAACTTTTTCAACCTTAGCAAGTGTGAATAAGTATCCCAACAGGTCCAAATAATATATAAAATAATGTTCGTATCAATAAAGACCTAACTGGTTCTTTATTAAACCACAAAAAAGTACTTTTTTGTGGGCTTGATAAAGGACCAGTTATTTTTTACTCTTAGAGTGCCATGGACCAATTTATATACTATATATACAGTATATATATATATAGTAGCTGTCACCACTAAAGCTAGGTTTATTACCTAAGGTCATAGTGTGAAAATATTAAGTTATTATCACCCTTCCAACAGGAAATTTCTCCTCAAAGCTTAAGTTTTACTAATTGGGTGATAAACTGATCACTTTGTCATCTTTAAGTGAATCTAAAAGGTGCAGCTGAAGATGATTTTCAGATGAAATTCAATGACACGGGCATGATTAAAAATAACTTTTATTTATGAAGTCAGTAAATCTGTAATGTGGAAACACCATTTCAGCTTATAAAAACCAGAAATATTATCTTTCATCATTTGTTGAGCAGGAATCAATGCCAGCACAGCAGCCAAACGTGTTTGTACTCAGTTCTTGATATATTGTACAATTCCTCTCTCACATATTGCTATTTTGATAAGCGCTTGCCAAGCTTTGGCAGTTTTTTTTTAATGTTTTGTTTTTCTTGAATAATACCTTTAAATAAAAAATAAGTAGAAGTCAAGACTTGTCTTTATTAGCTACACATAAACACTATCCCCACATAATAAAACTGCAATATATCTCGCTTTAGTATACCTTTGGCAGGTAAGACTGTTTGACAACTGATAAAAAGTAAGGTATCCATTCAGGGGCATTGCTAAGAAAAGCACTTCTATCAGTGCAGTATCACAGATACCTTGAGTGAAACTAAATAACATTACAAATTACTTTTAAACCAACAGAGCAGCTTGGCATTGTATGGCATAAAAGATGAATAACTGTCTAATCGCCACTGCTGCACACTCATGTCAATTGGGATATTTGTTCATTACACAAAAGGATGCCAAGAACTTTTTTAATATGAAATACTCTCTTGCTCTGCCCTTGGAAAAGCTGGTATTTTAGTATATGTGAATATAGTATTAGATTTATTCTTTTTCTAGCAGCAACTGAAACTTTTTTTGTATTTTAGGTGTGTTTCATTTTTGGAGAATTTAAATATACACTTGTAGGAACCTCATAGTGGCACTGCCAACTTGCTTGCTAACCCTTGTGCCTCACCACTACTTTGAAGAAGGGAGTGCATCAGGAGGTGCTTCAAAGCTTCCGATGAGCCCTTCTGTTTTACCAGCTGATTAGTTAAGATTGGGAGCACATCCCTGTGCATTACCACATCACAACGTCATGCGCAGTTATATCACTAGATGACAGCACCATTCAAGGGCTGGCATTTTGTGAATGAGGCAAATCTACCTCATGTAGTGCAGAGGAAGGACCTTATTGCACTTTCTGAGCCTCTGAGGTCCCCGATCTTAAAGGGTTATATGCCCATTTACAAAATTAAGCGCCACCTCCCTTTATATAAATGTAACCCGTGTTCTACTGCTAGCCTGAGCTTATGGAAAAGATGCTGCATACTTACAGAAACCACCAAATTTAATTATAGTGCTACACACTTTACGCCATTGGTTTATAAATTTTGGGTCTTGACAAATTTTGTGTCTACCTTCATTTTGAAATGGTTGAAAAGTGGGTTAAATTGGTTGTTTTATAAGTTGTTTTCACAGTACTTCTTATTGCTTGACCATTTTACCTAGTTAGAATATAGAATATTGTATTACTACAACTCTTCATGTGGGTGGGAATATTCTACCATTCTCTTTGTGCTGACAAGTTCATAGAAGTGACTTTATGGTGTTTACATGCAGATCTGAAGTTTCTACTTGTCCGTAGTTACAGGAATATGGATCATTTTGACTAATACTATTCACTATAACATAAAAATAAGTACAGCATGAAGAAAAACAAATAATATTGTTACAGAAATGGTGAGTAAGGTTATTTGCAAGTACTGAACTCATGCCTGGTATGTAAGGAGTGGGTTTGTTAAAATGTTTTTTCTATCTCAGGCAGCCTGAGGGGTGTTTTAGCAGGGGATGGTCCAGAGAGATAGAAGTTACAAGTGTAACTGTTAATGTACTGTAAAGAGCTAATAGACAACAGCTGCTGCCTTTTATCCTCACTGAATGACTTATTGTGCCTTTATTGCATAGAAGTGGGTTTTCATTTTTTGTTGTGGCCTATTATTGCATGTATTTTATCCTAGAATTCAGAACTTGTTACTTGTGGCTTTATCTACCTATGTACAACTGATAGTATAACATGCTAAAATGTTTCAGTTTGCAAACTGGGGTAATGCTAGGGCACATGTTTCAAACTCAATGCCCGGGGGCAACCTTATGTTAAATGGCCCACAAAGTCCCCTGCTGATTTAAGATGTTGATGCTCTAGATGTGGCAAGCACTGAGACATTAGATGTGGCAGGCACCGAGACATTAGGTGTGGCTGGCACCGAGACATTAGATGTGGCTGGCACCGAGACATTAAATGTGGCAGACACCAAGACATTAGATGTGGCAGACACCGAGACATTAGATGTGGCAGACACCGAGACATTAGATGTGGCAGGCACCGAGACATTAGATGTGGCAGGCACCGAGACATTAGATGTGGCAGGCACCGAGACATTAGGTGTGGCAGGCACGGAGACATTAGATGTGGCAGGCACGGAGACATTAGATGTGGCAGGCACGGAGACATTAGATGTGGCAGGCACCGTGACATTAGATGTGGCTGGCACCGTGACATTAGATGTGGCTGGCACAGCGACATTAGATGTGGCTGGCACAGCGACATTAGATGTGGCTGGCACAGTGCATCCCTATTGACAGTGACAGCTGGTAGATTCATACAGCATAGAGCGCAGCCTGGAAGAACATTGGTGAATTAGCTATGATTGAGGACATAACAGTGTCATGCAGGTAGCGCTAAATGCTGAGACACAGCCTTCTTCTGGCTGAAAAAGAACCTGGAGTGGAGGACTGAGGAACTCTGGGAGAGAAAAAATCTCATGGAGGTTGGAGAAAGCTAAGCTGAGTTTTGAATCAGTGTGTAGAGCAATACACTCTCTGGCAGGCAAGTAGCATGGAAAGTTGAAGTGTTGTACGCTGTATCAGCAGAATTTTACAGAAGACTTGAATGAAGGGAACCATAGAATGTATTACCTATGCTGCCTCTGAAGAAGCAGTTAATGTCTGTCTATCATGAAAAAACAAAGCACTTGGGATAGAGATTTTTTGTTTGTCTTTATTTTCAGGACAGGATCAGTGAATGAGGATGGTGTGTGATATGGTGTCGCAGGTTATTTAACAATATGTTCATCCTTATGGTTGCCTTCAAAGGGCTGATCATAATTGTAAAACTGTATAAATGTAGCTGTGCCTTAAAAGTTAAGCTCTTAGGGCTGAATAACTCGCTTAACTGTCTTACAATTACAATTGGTCCTTTGAAGGCATCCATAAGACTGATGTGGACCTCGGTGGAAATGAGTTTGACATCCCAGTGCTAGGGGTAGAAGAGTATCCTGAGGGTGAATACATAAAAACATGTACTTTGTATATTAGAGCTGATTTTTCAGCCATGATACTGATACAGGAACAGAAAGAGACAATGTTATTGAGTAAAACAGCCCTCTAACCAGTCTGCACTCACCTACATTGTTATTGCACAAATATTAATCACATAAGTTCTGCTACAAAGTACCCTATACTTAACATCTCTTTTGTAACAGCCGCAAACCCCTATTGGTACTCTACTAATGTAGAGGAGTCCATAGAGCTGAGATCCTAATTATATCAGTCGAGAGATTTTGGGGGATATTTGCTAAGATTTTTCACCATTTTCGTCCATTTTTTGTCATTTTCGCGGATATTGAAATTTATCAAGCCTTTTTCTATTTTTTTTTTTTTTTAATTAATGCAAGTATTCACCTGGTTGAGGGTGGTTAAAACCTATTATTCCCTTTGGAGATGGGACATTAATTTTTTGTAAGTCCCTGGTGGAAAAATTGACACTTTCAATAACAATATCAATATGAAAAGGCTCCATTGACACTAATGTACAGTACATTTTTGCAGTATAAATGCATCAATATTAAACCGATATCGATAAATTATTTTTGATTTTTCATAAATTAGGGGAAAAGGAAAGGGAAAAAAAAATCAGACATAAATGGTCAAAATGAAATTAGTAAATAACCCCCGTATAATATGATGCTATTGGGCATGGCTGCCAACAGCCCATATGGGCTCATGTAACTGTGACCAGAGGTTGAGGAGAAATGTATGGCTTTTCTTCAATATTTGAACCCTTTGATAGAAAATGTATTTGTTTGCTTTGAAAACATAACTAAGTAAAATCTTATATTTATAATTTATCTACAGTGAAGTTTTACATGCAGATAATAATTGTAAATGTAAGACTGCCAGTGGCAAGTGAATTTATTCCAAATGGTCTGTTCCCAAACATTTTCCAACTGCTCATGGATAGATGTGGGTTTGCATCTGGTGCCCATTAAATGAATGTGTGTGAAATGATATACTGTAACAATGCCATACAACTGAATAGAATCATCATAGTCATTTTAGCTTTAGGGACACATATATAGAGAGGACAGACCCTCTTGAAAGCTTGTCTATTTAAACTGACTGTTAATGGCGAAATTTATTAAAGGCGAAGTGATCGATCGATCAAATTTTCCATCGATCGGTAAAATTTATGACTTTAAGAAATTAAATAATAAATAGTCTAATAAAAATGGTTTCATCAAGTATTTCAATAATCATTTTTTTTTTTGCATTGTGAACTAACTTGACCACTCTATCCTACACATATACACACATACACAATTTATTTCATAATTTTCATTTTATTTTATCGTTGTTTATGTCTTGATTTCATGGATTCAAAAAACTTCACATTTTCTAACAAATTTACTGCATATTTATTAAGCAAAGATAAAAGTTTTTCCAGTGTTTCAAGTGGTAAAATGAGATGTTGTTTTTCACCCATTCCCATTATAGAATTCTTTATTTTTTAAACCCTAATTACTCTTTACACAAAAAATGAATGATGTGGGATTTTGTGATTACACAACTTTGCCAAATTTGTATATTCAGCAAAGATTATTATATTTCTACAATGTGATAAAGCAAAGTAACAATCTGATTGTATATTTATGTACCTCTCTGCATCTATTCTCTGTGAATGCAACAACAATGCAACAACAGCTCAAGTGTTCATCCTGTGTGAAAGTGACAGTTAGCCAAGGCATACTGGTATAAATAGGCAGATTTTACTTTACCAAATGAAAGTTGGGATTTGGGGGGATTACGGCAAGATTGGAGTTATTATTCTACAGGCATTTTACTCAGTAGGGTAATAAAGCATGAGCTAGGAATTGTCTGTCATTGGGTTGAATGTAAACATTATTGTTGCAATGTAGGTGACTATTCTACAGTGTCAATACCAGTGACCAAAACACCACAAAATGCTGACATTGCCCTTTCTCGTGATAATTCATGCATATTGCCAGTATGTTGTCATTATGTAGACATATAAATGTAGACATATCCCTGTGAACATGACATCACTTGTTGCAACATGCCTATTAATGTTACATTTGCTACTATAAACCATCGCTAATATTCTTATAACATTTACAACACTCTAAGTAAATTAAATAGGATCCTGTTCCACTGAGTACAAACTATGTTTCTTCAGGCCACTGCTGCACAATTCATCCATCTTTGCACAAATTCACACAATATTAAGAAAGATAGCAGTCTGGCCAATTCCAGTAGTGTGACTACTTGTGTTTAATGAACCAGTATCGTGACATGTCTTGGCTGGTAGCCCTTTCTCAATTGGCCAGACTGCTAATCACTCTCAATATTGTGTGAACCCCCTAAGTAACAAATAATTCCATCTCAGTACAGCACACTGGATAGTAAATATTCACAATTCACTTCGCCACACTACAGGCAGATAGATATGAATTACCATGAATTCATCTTGCCATGCAATTTACTATTTGATAAATAAGCTCCACAAGCTTGAAATAATGTACCTTAAATATAAAGTATATTACTGTTATCTACTAACCTGTGAGATCTGAATCAAGGAAATGTTATGGGTATCTATAGTGTTGCATTTCTATTAAGAATAAAACTCACATTAAAAACCCCCCTGCTGCAGGGCTATGTACCAATGATTTACAATATATACTAACATTTTCAGTGCTTAGTCCAACTAATTTCTTATCAGTTTTGCAGCATGGAGATTTTACAGGTGTTAAAGGACAGCATTGCCATTGCATTCTTTCAAAACTGAACAGTGACATAAACACCATCTGCTTAACCAATAAGTAATTAACAGCAAAACACATGGTTCTTTCTCCCTGCAGCTTTACATTACATCAGCAGACACATATACATAACAACATTCCATCTAATGAGGGAGACTTATTCACTGTTCAAGCCTGTATTAAATCTATTCAGACTCACACAAGCACTAGGTAAATGTAATCGTTCTCCCTTCTCAAGGACAAGGACGACTATGAAAAAAATATGCCTTACCACTTTTCCCACGTGTCAAACTATGACAAATATGTCTAACTAAATTTTTGTGGTTTACTGCTTAGGGCTGGTTCACACTAGCGTAATTGTGCTAGCGTATTTTTGTCAAATTCAGGCCATTATGTATCCCAGAGGCACATTCCTATTGTACTTATCCAATGCAGTGTAAGCGCTCGCTGAGTGTTTATGACTCCTCCTATCTGGCCGCATTTTGTGCACGGCATATATACGCCAGAAAAAATGCGACAGCCAGCATTCCATACACAGCGTATGTGCGTCATACACTGGTGTGGCCGGAACAAGGTAAGTCCATAGGTTTACACGGCGAGCTTTTTTTTGTTTTTATTTGAGGCGTATATACGCCGCGCATAAAAATGCTAGTGTGTACCTAGCCTATGGCTATGAGAAAAAGTTACAAGGCATTTTATTCATGGCTACCATTGCGTACAATGGGCTGCATTTGGGCCTCTGTTCATGGGATTGTGGGAGGAATCACTCCATTGTTCTAATTGGCCAACTTTGCATCTACAAGTGCTTGTTTAGTAACTTAAATCTGGGAAATGTACAGCCATTCAAAACTGCCGGAATGATATGTTGTATTTTTGTTAGATGTTATAAAAGGAAACAGAGGCAAGAAGTGGCCCACTAGAATTATGAAAGTCAACCTTTGATGTATTGCTACATTGCATGCTATATAGGGCAGCACTGCATATTTACTAAAGTTAAAAAACCATATTCTTTGTTTTTTACTGTTTTTGCCATTTTTTGCCGCTATCACAATTTACTAAGCCCTTTCCAACTTTTTTTTTTTACTGATACAATATTTAGCAAGGTTGAGGGTGGTGAAAATCCATGATTCCATATGGAGATGTGTCTGTAAAAGTCCCTGGTGTAGTAATTGGTGATATAGATATCATATTTATATCTAATTAGGGCTCCATTCACATTATGTTAATTGTACCAGTATTATTGCATCAATATTTACTGATATAGCTTTTTATCGAAATCAATACACTTTTTTTTCAATTTTCGTAAATGAGAGGAAAAAGAAAATGCGGCATAAAAATAAAAACTGTCTAAAAATGGGTGATAACGACAAAAAAGTGCAAATACAGTTTTTCTACTTTGGTAAATATACCCCAATTATGTCTGAAACTTAAGCTACAGTATATGGCTCTGACTCTCCCAGGCTCTACTTCTGCTAGTTTACCAGTTCGCTTTGATCCATTCTTTCATTTTCACCTGTTGCTTAATCATAACCACACCTCCACACTGTTCGTCCAACCAAGCTCTTTCAAAGATACAAGATGATTAAATGATTAATAAACTTTTTAAACAAACAGTCCATTGTTCGCACATACCTCTTAGGAAATGATTTACATGGTGAATGCTCAGATTGGTGCTTTAATCAGGAAAAATCTGTCTGTTGTGTTATTATAACAAACTATTTTGCCCAAATACAAATTTGGCAGTGTAACAGCTTAAATAAACATAGATTTTTGATACAATGCTTCCGTGGATAATTCCTTAGCATACATTTGCGCAAATTGTACCTTGATTATAATAAGTCTGGTTGTTACTAATATTTGCATTAAAAGGTGGCACCATATCACCTCAAAAACTGATATATATTTTTACACTGAATTATCTCTGTTACTAATTAAAGTAAAAAAATGATTAAGTGACCTTAATAAGAACAGGCTGTAGTGTCTCCATGCTTACCCTCAAGGGGGTTATTCACTAAAGTCTGAATTGATGCATATAGGTGTGAATTCGCCAGTTAAAGACAGTCGCAATAGATGGCTACTGTCGCAGTCACGTCTTTATAATGGTAATATTGTCGCAGACAATACCAATACGAATTCACACCTTAGTGAATAACCTCTTCAGTTCAAATCAGACAAAAGAGGTGCTGGAATCTGTGAGTGTGTCTGTGTGTGTAGGGTCAACTGTCATGTCAGGATTTCATTAAAGGAGCTGGACCCTCTAGAGAATAGCTGCAAAAACTGTGGCTCCTTATCCACATTTCACATTGCCCCTGTACAAATGTTGCAAATAAAAAGAAAAGAGAAAAAAAAAACCCCTCCAAAATAAAAAAAAATGATTCCGCTTACTTAAGATATTCTAAGTTTAAACTTAAAGTTAGTAATGTCAATTATATCATAATTTCAATATATGAAATCAAAATTTTGAAATGAAAGTGAAATGTTGAGAAAAGATATTATCTAATAAATTCAAGATAATATGCCAAAATTATAACAGTATCTCAACATTTATTACACAATTCAAAATCTGCTATCCCAAAATTTCTCATCATTATCCATTCTTCAATCAGAGGTAACAAAACTATATAGTGCTTCCAAATCTCAAAGCTACCCTGTACACTCAAATAGCCTCCACTACCACTAACAAAAGAGAAGAAATATGGATAGACTTATTCATAAATTATAGACAAAAGACCTTCATAGGTTAAAATACTCTGCTATGGAGTCTAAAAGACACATTAGGGCTTCAGAGTACAGATTATCACATGCCAAATGCCACAAATTCAACAGGACTATCAAGGTCTCCTGGACTGAAAATGACACCAGCACAAGAACTGTGCTTTAGCAATACCAAATATTGACTGGAGAGATTTAAAGAACTCTGCCACTATGGAACAGTGGAAACATGATCTTCAGAGTAATGACTTACATTTTAGTATCCATCTGGTTGAAGAACATCCAAAAGAATGCTACCTACTGCAATGCAAAATGCCTTCTGTAAAAATTGGTAGGGAAGGGATAATAGTCTGGGGTGTTTCCATGGTTTTGGATAAGCCCCTTATTTAAAATTAAGGTGTCTACACACTTTTAGCCAGATCATATATGGCAATATTTATTTTGCAAATTGACATGTAGATTTTAAGTACTATTTTGTTAATCACATGGTCTTTTTAGTGATTATTTGGGCTTTTTTGTTTTCAGTTTATTTAACTTTGTTGACACTTTGGGGCTTATTCATGAAAGTCCAAACAGTGGCATAAATGGTCTGAATTCACATTAACTCGGCACTTCCCGATAATCGGAGATCAATCAGGGAGGCTACTATCCAACTAACTATGCTGTATTATGCAAGAGAATGGGTCTGGCGCTGTTTGTTTCTTCGCAATGGGAATTCTCTAGTTAATAGTGTGGAGAGTTCAGAGTGTAGAAACCTGAAGTGACGAGAATTCACTTCAACAGTCGAATTCTCACTTTGCATATTAAGAAAATGTATCATTTGTTGCCTTTCAAGGGTTTAACATTAGAGACATGATTTATTTATACAAATTGATATGAATCACAGGATTAGATGGAGGAATTAATTTCAGATAGATTTCAGATCGGATCCCACAGTGCATGGTTAGATAAGAAGTGTAAAGTTTATCAATATTTTGTAACAAGTTATTAAAGAGATTTCTTTACAAAAGTAAGATGAATCTTAACAATTTTTGTTGTTGCTTACTTGTATATTTGTATGTATATTTTTATTTATAAAGCGCCACTTAGTTATGCAGCGCTGTACAATCCAACAATACAGTTATAATACAGACAAAGGAAAAGTCATTAACAAAGAGCAAGTGAAGTAAATTACAAGCATATAATAAAGAAGATACATCACTCTAAGTTCCAGGCCATGACTGAAACAAGAGGAATGAGGTCCCTGCCCCACAGAGCTTACAGTCTAAATAGGAGGAAGACTTACATAAACAGATTGGATGGTAACAAGTTAATAATAAAATGTCAGCTAATTAGCCTATAGGTGCCAATGAAATAAGAAAATAAACACAAAATTGAATAAAATAGTTGATTAAAGATAAAATATAGACATGAAAATCAGTGCTAGTGCTCCAAGAGGTAATATTTCAATTTAGTTTTGAAGATATTGATAGATTGCTTTTTGTGGAGATAGAGGGGTATAGAATTCCAAAGATAAGGGGCAGCAAGAGCAAAGGGTTTAAGATGAGAATGGGCAGTGAGGGGTTCACAAAGAAAGTTGCCTTGTGAAGAGCGGGCTACGTGTATACTTGATAATATTTGATTTAAATGTGAGTCATACAGAAAGAATTTCACTTCATTGGATCAGTGGGGTGTGGTTACATTATTTCCAGTTTGTGTTACCAATAGATTTAACAAAATGCTATGTTCTTAGCAGTGATAAATGTTCTACCTCACTTTTTGTGGTGCTTCACAATTGTAGCTTAACGGTGCTGATAGTTTGAAAATCTTTTCTTTTAAAGAATATATCCTCCATTTATGCATATCCCTTAAATTGGGAGAAATTCATTGTTTAAGCCTGTATTAAATCTGTATAGACTGTGAGCGACAGGAAGTTTAATCATTGTTGGGGAGAGGAAACGCTATAGCACTCAGCACAGACAGCTGGGCAACAGAGGAGCTAGGTAGGGAAAGAGAAAAGGAGGGGGGTGAGCACTAAGATAGCGCCCCCATCCTTCAGAGGGTAGGGCTTGTAGGGGCAGCACAGTGTGATGATTCTCTGATTATCTCGGAGACAGGGAGGGATAGGCAGGCAGGGAGATCTGAGCAATCCAAGCAGGATTTGCCTTGGAAGAGGGGTAGTCTTATACGGCGAATATATCCCAAACTCTATATTTTAACTGGAAAAGTTATGGGTCATCTTATACGCCCAGTCGTCTTATACGCCGGAAAATACGGTAAGCACATTTCATAAGTCTCCCTCCCCATGGGCAAGGGCATAGGCAACCATGAAAAAAATGCCTTGTTACTTTTCCCACATATGTCAGTCCATAACAAATGTCTTTAACCATGAAAATTGTAGTTTAACAGTGCTGTTAATTTGAACATATTTTTCTTTGAAAGAATATATGTTTCATTTAACATCCCCTTGGTGACTTCTTGTAGAATCAAATTGAAAATGTTAAATGACACCACCTTTAATAGATTATTGTGCAGCTGTTCAGTTTATACCTTTATCTTGGTGGAGCAAACTTTCCCAAAAAGGAAATTAGGTGGTTGCGCTGGTAAAACAGAAATGAGAAACAGAGGGAAATTCTCCCTAGTGTAATACCGTTTTACATATAGCACTGCTGTGCAGGCTTAATAGTGACAAACAAAATATGATGGTGAGACACGTTAGCAGTATGGGTAACTGGTGATATGTGTAAACCACATATATTCTGTGCCTTTAACTGATAAATATCCTATGGATGGTGATTTCAGTGAAGACAATGTGAAAACAGGATTCTTTAACACAACGGTGCTGTGGTTCTCAGGTGGCCCCCCCAAGGGTTTGCACTTACCAGAAAGTGCTTAATGAAAAGCACTGTAGGCTAAAATTAGCCTCCTCTTAGGGACTCACTGGTCCAAGTAGGAAAGATGAATTCACAGGTAGTGTAAAGTAGAAACGATTTTATTGCAGAAAAAATGTACAATGTACACCAGGAACGGTCTTCCTATGTAGTCCACTGTGTGAATAGTCCACTTCTCAACGCGTTTCGCCAGTACACGCCCCGGCTTCCTCAGGAGAATAATCGTTATGGAGTCACCGGTGTTTCTCTGTGCTTTAAATGCAGCCCAGTAACTCACGCCATGTGTATGACGTCATTACGTTCGGCGTCATGACGTGCGATGCCCTCCTTCCTGTGGGCGTCTCCAGGAAGCCAATGCTGGAACGCATATGCGTTCCAGATCGTCACTTCCCCGGTAGGCGTTGCCACAGGCAAGTCTGAGATGAGGTCTGTATCTTGTGGGCGTCTCCAGATTATTGTGCAGCTGTTCAGTTTATACCTTTATCTTATTTATCATTTTCTCTATTTGGACACAATTGCATGCAGTAATCAGTAGTTTTTTTTTTTTATACTATATATACTGTATATATTTGTATTGTCCTAACTATTTTATAATTTATACTTTAAAACAAATATTTGGGAAATATTTATAAGAGAGTCAGATCTGGGAGAAATTTATTAAAATCGTTAAAATTACCGATATTGCGATATCGAATGGGTTTTTACCGATATCGCGATATCGGTAACATCAATATCGTGATATCGAAATTTCAGCCATTCTGCCATTGAAATCAATGGTTTGGCCGAAATTCGATATTGCAATATCGGTAGTATCAATATCGTGTTATCAGTAAAATTCCGATATCGGTAAAAACCCGTTCGATATCGGTAAAAACCCATTCAATATTGCGATATTGATACTATGACTTTTAATAAATTTCGCCCTCTAGAGAATAGTCTGCTTTTCAATTTCTTTTTTTTATATTTTTATTTTATTGATTTTCTGCATATTGTCACCATTCACAATACAAAGTTATGTATATGTATAACGCTATCAATGGGATTTTAACAATTCTACCCCAGGAAGTAGTGTTTATGCCTGGTCTGGAATAGGGAACAGCTTTAAATATAATTGAATTGATTCCAATCTTATTAAAAATGAGCAGAGTTCCATGAAAAAGTTGGTAGAAAATTTAATTGGAAAATTACATGTGGGCCATATTTATTAAAAAGTAAATTTAAATCCCAAAGTGACGTGATTACTTGCCCGTAGTATAGTTAATTTTGCATATTTACTAATCAGCATATTGTCCTGACAATGGAGTGCAATGTCACGTAGGACTTTCTGAGCATAGTCAGATGAATAGTAGCAGTGGTTGACACAAAGTGGTGTGTAACGATCTTTGCTGAATATTAGAAGTTGTTGATGTGTCAAATAGTTACAGATTCATGCATTTATGGGACAATTTGCACTTTGATAAATAAACCATAAATATTTTGCTGCAAAAAGAAAAATAAGTAATTATAAGAATTATAAATTTAAAAATCTACATTAATTGAATTGATTTTTGTTTGAAAAGTGTCATTCACCTCCTCAGACTGTTCTGAAAAAGGGCAAAGATAGAGGAACAGTTTAGCATCAGAAACATATTGGTCATTCAATGAAACATAGTACTGCAGTTGAGTAGAAATGATTAAATAATTAAAACAGTTTTTTATGAATCTGGCCAGTTCTGGCAGTTCACAAATCTGTTTGTGAATCACACATTTTTATCTTAACCAAATTCCATATATATGTTTTTGTTTAAGATATTATAGATACACATCATGTATTTTTGACCAGTTTTCACTGATATGCTGTCTAAAAACAAACAGAACTACAGAAAGCTTGCCAAAGATTATCCAATAAATTCCATATCCTACAGTTTATTGTAGCACTTGTTTGTGTAATCCTGAATTTAAATATACAGTTTCCTTCTCACAGAATTATTATTTTGAATTAATCCACAACAAAGAATTCTGCATTGCAGTCCAAGATAAACTTTCTGCATATTTTACTATAGATACAACTTTGCTTGGCTGCACTAAAATAAAATTCAAGTGAATCTATTTTTTAAGAAGATATTTCTGGGTGTGGACTATCACTGTTTTCTTTAAAGGTACTGGCAGACATACTTAAAATATATTAAAAAAAGTTGTTGTCTTTTACGGAGTGAGTCACTGAGTGAGTGGCAAAATTTCATAAAGTCACAAAAGAAGTTAATTAATAGACAGGGTAGAACATATCTTTAAGTTGGACCTTTGGAGATCTAAATTCTACAATGCAGCTGAGAACAACATTATGAAACACAGTTGTCATAGTTTCTGCACCTTCTTAAGCTTAAGGTTAAAAAAAATCCAGAGAATTCATTAAAAATATAGTGCCAATATTGTCTTCTGCTAATGTAACACATCTTTAGCTTCTGGTATGACACTCTAAAAGGGTGAAAATTACTAAAGGCGAAATCGGCGCTTCGATCGAAAAATTTTACCGATCGATCGGAATTTGCATTCGATCGATCGGAATTTGCATTCGATCGATCGGAATTTGCATTCGATCGATCGGAATTTGCATTCGATCGATCGCATCGCCGATTTCGCCTTTAATAAATTTCACCCAAATTTAATACTGTTGTTGACAGAAACATCCAGGTACATTGCAAATAGTACCTACATCTTGGTTTCATCAAAATGTCCCATTAATTTATCCTGTTTTGCCTTCTATGGAGATAGAACAAAGGTCCTCAACTTCTGTTTGTCTTTGGACAGCTTTTCTCTGGTTATTCAAAAGCAGTTTAGGAAATTAATTTCTCATTTAATTTCCAACAGCTTTGTACCTAAAATGTTACGGTTCTTTTTTTTTTACATTAATTGGATTCCAATATGACATGGTTCTTGTAATGGGATTGACTTTTCCCTGAACATACAACTAATTCACATTCATCTCCTCCCTGGCATCTTGTTGGCCAAGGATATGGAATCATGTTTTTTGAAATTGTGAATTTAAAAAATAAATATTCTCTTTGAAATCTTGTGTGAAAAATAAACAGTTTTGTTAAATTACCCTCACCAAACAATCTGATCCAATCAAGTGAGTGGGAAAATTACAAATTGATCATTATTTTGGAATTGTTTTCTAATGTAGTAAATTTCAGGCAAAATTTAGAATTTTCAAGGCATTTTTGCAGTTGCTTTGGTAAGTCTGTTCTATCACTACCTGTTTCCACATCCTGTCTCCAGATAAAAGATCTACTCAACAAAGGCAGGGCGTCATCATTAATTATAATTGATGCAGGTTTATTTAAATTCAGAACAATGATCAGTTTTGGTGTGGCTGACTTTTGAACGCAACTAGTATACGAACATACTCAAGGTATTCTGTTGTCTTTTAGAGGTGATTTTATGTGCAAGAGAAAGGCAGTATCATCTTGAAAGTACAGCTCTTCAAGTGCAGAGTGACTTTTAAACTCCATCTTTAGTCGCATATTGATTACCTAGTAAATGACTGTTTCCAACATGCAAATGCTCTGTATTCAAAATTCATATTAAATCTTACAAAAGTTCCAAATAGATCTTCCATGGAAGCCCCCCTTAGTTTAAAACATGAGGACAATTCTGGGGTATATTTTTTTTCTGGTACCTTAGATCATTGATAGGCAACAATCAATTGAAAATGAAATGTGTTAGCAGAGCTAACCTGTGAGATATAAAACTTGAAGCTCTCCCTATAGATACATTATTATTTGTAAATTAAACAAATTCCCTTTTTAAAAGCAATGCTTATGATTCTGTTTTTATTCCAAAAAACTAAGCAATAAATTCTAAATAATTTATTGCTTTGGATACGAATACTGCTCTTAATTGGAAACAGCAATGACTTTATAATGGAAAGATTCTGGAAGTATAATATAGTGTAATATAGAATTTTTAGTATTTCAATTTAAATCCTTCACAGAGGACAAACACAGAGTTTTTGCTTTCCAAATGAGGCCTAAAAACAATTGTATATTAAAAGTGTCCTTAACTAATTAACATGCCAAAAGGGGTTAAATTGGTTTAGTATAAGAGCATTAAACTCATTTAGCTAATTATGAACCAGTAGTCTACATGACATGAGAAATGTTCCCACTGCTTGGTATGTCTTTATATGTCAGATTGTGTAAGGACATGCTTTAGTACCTTCTGTTCTCTGTAGAATTACTTAAAAAAAAACTTGGCATGACAAGATATAATTCAGTAATAATGAAGCTTAAAAATGAAGCCAAGATTAATTCTATATATTAAACCATCAATCACTGTTTGTTTAAATTATAGAGGGTGATGCAAAGTCTGTAGCAAAATTACATTTCATTAAAAAAATTGACTTGTCTACACACAAAGAATTTTAGCACCATATTCCATAGCGTAAGCGTGATGATGTAAACTGAACAGTTATTAGATTAGATTTATTTATTGTCACTGGATAGTACATAACATACATATCAGTGAAATTACAGTTGTGTCAGTAGAAGAAGATAATATCAATGAGAGCAATAAATAGCAGTTCAGTTTCCTAATATTGATAATTAAATAAATAACATAAAACATATATACATAATTCGTAATACATTCAATCGGTCGGTGAGAACTTAAATATTACAAAGTACAAACAGAAAAGGGTGCCAGGAAGTAAGTATGTAATGATGAATGATTGCATTGGCGGAGGGGGGGAGGAAGGTAGGAGAAAAGAGAAAAAAAGAGCAGGGTGGCAGATGTTAAGGAGAACAGTGGTTAAGTATGAATATGGAATCTGGAAAGAAACTCTTTCTTAGTCTGCTAGTCCTAGATTTTGGGCTTCTGTACCTTCTCCCAGAATGTAGTAGAGAGTACAGTCCGTGATTTGGGTGGGATGAGTTGGCAATGATGTTGTGTGCTCTTGAAAGGCAGTTGCTTCGGAGAATGTCTTCAATGTGGGTTAATTTGACACCGATGTTTTTTTGCGCCATTTTAACCACTCTTTGAAGTGCTTTCCTATCAGAGGCACTGCAGTTACTGTACCAGGCAGTGATGCAGTAAGTAATAAGTAGTATGCTCTCAATTGAGCATCTGTAGAAGTCTACTAGGATTTGTGTACAGACATGCTCTTTTCTGAGACACCTGAGGAGATAGAGTCTTTGGTGTGATTTTTTTTATGGACCTCGAGGAGTGTAGAGCCCACATCAGGTTGTTGGATATATGGACTCCCAGGAATTTAAAACTGTTCACCCTTTCCACTTCACCGTTATTTATTAGGACTGGGGGATGTTTTGAAACATGGTTTCCTCTTCTGAAGTCGATGATCAACTCCTTTGTCTTCTTGGTGTTCAGGGAGAGCATGTTACTGTTGCACCAAGTCACGAGTTTGTGTACCTCGTCCATGTATCATTTTACGTTATCATTTTAGAGCAGTGTTTATTTGCCAAAGTTTTGTTTGTTTGTTATCAATCTGTTTTGATAAGGTTCTTCATTTTCAACAAGCAAACTTTATTATGACAGCTGCCATTAATATATATTTATGTTTCTACAAAAGTGACCATTATATGAAGGATAAGGAAATCCTTATCCTTATTACAGAAAGGAAACCACAACCAGCTGAAAGTCCCTACCTGGACAGCCCTTACTACGACTTTGTTAGTGAAACAGAGAAAGAGAATTAATTGAATGTTCCTTTTTCTCATAAACCACATCTATTTGTACCTAAGATGACATTTTGTAACTAAGATGACAAAATTGATAAACATTTCTCCTGATTTATTGATATCGATATACCTTTAATTAGGATGAAATTATCGATATTGCCGATACTGATATTAATTAAGTCCCTTAAGACCTTTTTTAGGGTGGCGATAACCCATTATTAGCTATGGAGATGGTTCAGTAAAATTTTCTAAGCCCCGTTGGAAAAATTGGCAATATCGCTCAAAAAGGAGCTCCTTTGATAGTAATGTAAACATAGTAGCATTAAATATCAATAACAATAAATTTTATTCACCATTACTTAAATTAGGGGAAACTATAAAGTGGCAGAAATAAAAAATGGCGAAAACATGGCAAAAAAAAAAAAGCGATATGGATCAAATCGGTCAAAATTACCTTGATAAATATCCGCCATTAATGTATCCCCTAAAAACAAATAAAATCTTATATTTTTT
Source organism: Pipa parva (assembly GCA_019650415.1). Taxonomy (NCBI): domain Eukaryota; kingdom Metazoa; phylum Chordata; class Amphibia; order Anura; family Pipidae; genus Pipa; species Pipa parva. The sequence continues at coordinate 19,546 of WMED01005077.1, forward strand.
TCTTATATTTGAATTATTTTCCTGAGAAATTCTCACTTTACACTATCCCAGATGGATCTTGATACGCTGGAAACTTGGGCAGGAAAGTGGCAAATGAGTTAACACTGATAAATGTAAGGTTATGCATATGGGAAGCAGAAATGCATGTCTAGATTATTTTATAAATGGGAAAACACTGGGAAAAACAGACATGGAAAAGGATGTAAGAATTCTAGGTGACAATAAACTTAACTGTACCAACCAGTGCCAAGCGGCAGCTGCCAAAGCAAATAGAATCATGGGATGCATCAAAGGGGGTATAGATGCACATGACGAGAACATTATTATGCCTCTTTATAAATCACTTGTCACACCACACATGGAATACTGTGTGCAGTTTTGGGCACCAGTGCACAAGAAAGATG
>WMED01005078.1:6406-18417 GCA_019650415.1 Pipa parva
GGGGGCGCCTAGGGCGCCAATAGAGCCAGAGCCGGCTCTGTAGATAGGTTTGTGCAGATAAAGGCATAACGAGGAAGGGTTTTGGCAGTCAAATTTATCAGACCAAGAGAATGGCTGCCATTACAGAGCTGCAAATATATGAAGCTGCTGGTGCCTCTGGAATCCCATGAACCTCAAGGTGTAGGATCCTCCACAGATTTGCAGTTGTGCACAAACCAACTTTTCGACCACCGCTAAACAGTACTCACAAGCAGAAATGGTTGCAGTGGGCTCAGACATACATGAAGACTAATTTTGAAAATGTCTTGTTTACTGATGAGTGCCATGCAACTGTGGATGGATGGAATAATGGGTGATTGTTATATAACCACCCTGTCCCAACAAGACTGACATCAGCAAGAAGGTGGTGGAGTTGTGTTGGTGAAAAATCATGGGAAAGAGCTGGTAGGCCCCTTTGGCGTCCTTGAAGTTGTGAAAATGACTCTCTGCAAAGTATATAGTTTCTGACTACTTTCTTCCATGGTACAAAAAGAACTATGCCTTTTGTAGCAAAATCATCTTCATGCATGACAATGCACCATCTCATGCTGCAAAGAATACCTCTGAGTCATTGGCTGGTATGGGCATAAAAGGAGAGCAACTGATGTTGCCACCATCCTACCCAGACCTCAACCCTATTGAGAAACTTTGGAGTATTGTTAAGCAAAAGATTTATGAGGGGGTAGTAGGCAGTTGACATCAAAACAGCTGTTCATGGATGCAAGAATTGTGAAGGTGATATCAAAGAAGGGATTTAATTTTAACATGTAACTTTGCCTGTTAAGATGTTTTTCATTGAAATAACTTTTGATATCAGTAAATGTGACCTCTTCCTGCTGCAAATTCAACAAATGCAAATTTTCAGATCTTTAAAACCTATAAAATATTTACAATTTCTTTTGTGGTTAATAATTTGGAACACTGGATTTTTATTATTTGTGAAATAAAAGGGGTATTATTGGAAGTTTGTCCAATAAAATTTGATTTATATGCTAATGGTTGAAGAATTTGGAACATGGTGTGTGGATAGATATAGACAGATATAGATGTATAAAGAAAAACACAAAACAGGTGCAGCGCTCAAAAATATATGTGTAAAAATGTCCACAATCTCAAAAACATATATAATGTCAAAATAACCAAATGCAGCTTCTTCTGTAAAGAGTGTCTTTCCAAACTCCAGTGTATCAAACCAAAACAAAATCGGCAAAGAAGCGCAAAAAACAGATGCTAATAGTGCCAAATCATATGAGAATAACGATAAAGTAAAAAAGGCAAAACGTCCCAATGATATAGTAGTTTAGGAATCGATTCAAAACACCCAACTTGTGCAAAAAATCACACATGCCGGCCTAAGGCCGTGCTAAATGCTCACCAGATCTGTGAGAAATTCAGGCATATACGTCAACCTTATAGACAGATTCTTGGATGATCGCTTTACGACTCAAAATGGATCCCAGCAGGAATTGAGATGTAGCAAAAACAGTAGCTCCTATTAACCAAGCATCCAGCATTCCCAACGCATGGTAATCACATGAAACAGAGACTGTTCTTCATAGTGTAGTACTTTTTATTCACACAAGATAAAATACAAAGAATGGGTACTCACAATACCAAAATGCAAAACAAGCGTTTCTCCAAAGGGCTGTGCTGGGCCCAAGAGAAGGAACCGATAAACAGTCACTAGGATAAAAAGTCCAAATTGTATTGTCGAGACAAGAAAGCGCCGGGCGTGTGTGATTTTTTTTTTTTTTTTTTTGCACAAATTGGGTGTTTTGAATAGATTCCTACACTACTATATCATTGGGACGTTTTGTCTTTTTTACTTTATCGTTATTCTCATATGATTCAGCACTATTAGTGTCTGTTTTTTGCGCTTCTTTGCAGATTTTGTTTTGGTTAGATATAGATGTATAATATAGAAATAAATTATGTAGAATATGGCCCATGTACACAAGGATTTTTCTGCAAAACAAATTTAATTAGAAAGTGACCCCATCAATGTTTTGGCACACAAGCAAGGCCTTTATCAGGACAAGCACCACAGTAAAAGACACATGTTAAAATAGAAATACCATAATTCTCAAAATCCTCCACCAATGGACATGACTTATTTTGTATCGTGTCCATAATGTTACTACCACAGTTACAAAGTATGACTTTGTAAGACCATGCTAATACAGATGTAATACATTTATGTAGTCGTACAGCTAGCTAATGTAAATTTTTCTCCTCCCACCCCTACTTTTTTCTTTATTGATCTGTTTTTCAGGAGCTTAATAATGAGACTGGACGCATATTTATTGCCAGCAAAGAGAACTATTCTGAACTCAGAATCACAGACCTGAATATCCGTACTGACCCTAGTGTTTACTTTTGCAATGCTTCCAACTCTGTTGGTTCAGCTAACAGCACCACCATCTTGCGTGTACGCAGTCATTTAGCACCTGTCTGGCCCTTCCTGGGCATTATTGCAGAAATTGTTATCCTGGCTGTCGTCATAGTGGTGTATGAGAAGCGCAAGAGGCCAGATGAGGTGCCAGATGGTAAGAGCTGGGAAAGGGATGTTGATGTGTTTTATTGATTTAACTTTGGATGCTCAAATGATCTCCCCCTTGAAGCCCTGAGAATGATGTTTAAATTGAGTAAATACCACATCTAGTAATGATTTGCTCCACAGCACTGGTACCTGTAATTTGGTGACTTCTGTATATTAGAGTATTACAATACTGTTAGAACATGTATATGTGTGAAAGCAGGGAAAACATATGGAGTATACCGACTTATGAAGTGCTGGAATAGTAATGTATAGAATCTCTGGACTTTGTAGTCACTGAAAGACTAACCGATTTTGGGCACAAGCAGCAGTACCCATTTAGAATGTTTTAGTTGTGGATAGTGGCTAAAACTTTTGGTGGATCATGTGATCAGATCTGTAGCTTGTCATATTCTTGTGCACAGGCATGCTGAAGTACCTGCTTCCATGTCACAAATACAAAATGACATACATAGGTACATTTCTTTTAAAACAATATGTATCTGACCTTTATTAATAGAACAATTAAAAGGCATGCAAATATTCATGTAGCATGACCATAGATTTAAAGGATTGTTCAAGATGAGAAAATATTTATAGATGAAATATGGAGGAAGAGATCACTGCAGTTTCATAGAGAAGGGGAACCTTACCATAACATTGTCTCCTGGTAGAGCAGTATATACTGATCTACTTGCATCTCTACCACTAAGATGTTCTGCTATGCCTTATAACAAAAAACTGCCCTGTAGCTAATTAGTAGTGGGACCAGAGTTGTTCATCAGGAACATTTTCCCAAGATACACACCTTGTAAACCTTTCCACAGATGCATTTATTGTCCTTTTTCTCTCTTAAACAGCTAGTTCTGTAGCACCGCAGGACAACTAGTCATAGGACACATCTAAATGACCCCTCCTCTAGATACTATATTATTACAGGCTGTAATTTTCTTACACTTTTTCTTACATTTTCTTCTCATCTCAGTACTACATAGGGTGAATCCCCTTGCAGGGCTGTGCTCACTACTATATAACCTTAGTGAGATGGACCAAAACCTACTGTTAACCTTATAGACTGTATGACAAACCGTACAAGTGCTGATATAAAAAAAATAGTATAGTGCCCAATGGAAATGCATATGTTAAGAAATTAAGAGACAAATGAAAGTCCAAAAAAGTCCAAAACCTTTTGTTACGAGGCTTCCTGTGCTCAATCCACAGAGGTGATCTGCCTGTGTCCCTCAAGGTGTAAAAGACTCCAACATGATCCGTGTGAACGAAAATGGTGGATGCGCTGGCAAAAAGTAATGATGACACGGGGGGTAGTGCTGGGGATGACAATTAGCCCCCTTTTGGGTTTGCACTCACCAGACAGTGCTTTGGTATAAGCACTGAATTGTCAGTTGATTCTTCTTCTGTTGGTCTCAGAAGTTAACTCCACCTCTTCAAAACCATGTATTATACAGAAAGAAGGTTCCTAGCGTGATACTGCTTAAAAACAGAATTTTAATAATGTATAAATGTACTCACAAACATTAAGTAGTTAAGCGCTTTGTAAATAAGTCCAGAAAGGTATTCAGGTCCTCTAGTAAGTCTCTCTCAACACGTTTTGCTAAATATCCTTTAGCTTCTTCAGGAGATAGTAAAAGTCTATTGGTAATTGGTATTTAGCGTTGGGCTAATTGTCATCCCCACCCAGCACTACTAAACCAGTACAGTTATTCCCACTGGGAGCTACTTTCGGCACTATTCATCTAGTACAGCGGTCGGCAAACCGCGGCTCTCGAGACATATTTGGCTCTTTCGCCACGGCGTGCGGCTCTGTCTGAGCTGCCCTCCCACCTGCCCCCGGCCTTTGAAGTCTTTTGTGATGGGATGTCAAAAGTCATGTGATCCGGACTCCACAAGCTCCTCCCCCTGTGCGGCTCCCGATCAATTGGCAGAGGTGGAGGAGAGAGAGAAATGGCTCCCTCCTCGGAGAAGATTGCCGACCCCTGATCTAGTACATAGTACTTTAAAGCACTACAGATTCCTGTCTTTATACAGTGATATGCACATTTGTTGCACCACTCCTTCACTATCATTTCATCACAAATATAGTTGTATTTTATTTTTACTTTTTCATCACTACACCATTGTCACTTCACTTTTTGATTCTTGTCAAACAATATCACACTAGGGGATTTTTTTTCCCCCCATGTCATCATTACTTTTTGCCAGCGCATCCACCATTTTCGTTCACACGGATCATTTTGGAGTCTTTTATACCTACTGTTAACCTAGTACATACTGTACATGGGAATTCTATCTGTATACACAAAATAAGAAAATACCAGGTGTACTAATTGTATTAATAATTCTACATAGACATGAATCTATATTTAATTCATAAATAAATCATTACAGTTGTTTGATGGCATCTAGTTTTACCCTTGATAATGCTCCCAAAGCCCTATATCGACTGATGTGTATATGTTGTGTTAAGTATTCCAATCTGTTTAAATTTGGTCAGTGCTTAATCATTCAGAACAATTATTTGGGCCCCATGAATAGTGTGGTGGTTGGTCAATTTTCATGAAAGTGACCATACTGAATAACAATGTTATACCAATAGCTTTGTGTTTTTAGGATTAGTGCTCAGTAGAACAATTGTGTCAAATTAGCCTCGTTAGAAAGAAAGGGACCCTTTGCAAATTTTGCAGTGTAAAACATTTCAAGCCTTGTAACTGACAACCCACCCAGTGTGTTTAGAGTATGTCACAAGCTGTCACTGGCATAGAGTACCACCTCTTGATAGATGAATTACTGACTTCTTGTCATTGTCTGCTGACAACAGGTCCTTCCAGCCATTGTGATATATACCATGGACTTTCACTTAGCACTTCAGCAGAGTCATTGGGGGAAATGGTATCAAGTAGCATTATCAAAGTGTTAAAAAGGGCTATAAAAAAAAACAACAGCTATTTATTAAATGTGTGCTTATGATAACTTACACTTTTGTGGAAAACGTTACAATTTGTGAATTAACATTTAGACACAAACAGAAATTTCTAACATTTTGCTAATATTCTTAAAACAAACCAGTCATTAGTATGAAAAAGGAGGCAAAATGGAAATTGCTAACTTTTTTTATATATATATAAATGTGTAACTGCTTTTCTAATGCAGTCATTACATTCTTAAAATAGTTCTAAGCGTCATACATCAGTTGTACCAGGTCTTGAACGCACAAATAAAGAAATGGGAGCAGTTGAGGAAAAATGGACGCAAACTGAATGATAACTTGCTAATAAATGGACATAAACTAATTTCTTGTCATTTTTTACATTAAAACCACTTGATGCATTTTCCCCAAATTGTGTTCTAGTTATTATATAGGGAGCCTTAATGCAAATCTCTCTGGAAATGTATTTATAATTGGAAATTACCCACTTCAAAGCCCCTCAACTGGGTTTTTGTTTTTTTTAATTAAAGGGGGGCCATTTGCAAATTTTGCATTGTTAAATGTTGTTAACCCACTGGGAAGCTTTTACTGACTTGCCATGTGAAACATTTGCACATGGTACTTTCTTTCTTAGGCTTAATTATTAACTAGGGAGCATTGTGTTAAGTCATCATACCCACTCTGTGCTTAGTGGAAGTTTTTCCTTAAATTGATGTTGATGTCAGGACATCAACTTTAAATATTCACTTTTAAATAATTATATTACTTTACATATATAATGAGATCTGTACATTAATATGTTACTGAAGATGCACTGTTTTGATAAAGTGAGCACATTTCATAAAATGTACAGAGAACAAAGCTCAATGAGTTTAAGGCCTGCATTCTTTTTGGAATTACAAATGGAACTTAAAGGCAGAGCTTTAGTAGTTAGAAAAGCATACCTTTTATGTATTTTTCAAATTTGTGCCTTAAAGTTGTCAATTATGGGGTCCTTATATAAGCTAGACCCTTAAGCAATCATCTTAAAATAGTAGAATAAATATTATGGGATAACTACAAATTATGCTAGGGTCACTTTTGAAAACTTGCCCTTTATTTACATCTAGGTATTAAAAAGGCCAATACAATTTCTAGTGCTTCCTTGGCTTTTTGCCTTCACTATTGTTTGTGACAAATTATAAAAAAAAGATAGTTTTATCTTTGTTCAGGTGAGAGGAGGGAGCCTTTTAAGCATAACTTGTCTAGTTACTAATTTATATGTAAATAATGTGAATTGAGTTGCTTATTGTAACACTCCTTCTTGAGTTTCTTCCTATTCTAACTATGTGAGGTAAGTGCCAGTATGTATGCTCTGCCCAGAGTAACTTCACCTAGAATTTCATATTATCATGCTTTATTTTCTAACCGCCAGACCTGTATAAAATCCCATTCAATCTGAGCCATGAATGCTGCCTTGCTGTTGGCATGAAATACACTGCTGATAGGTCTGCCTGTGTGTCCATTATGATGACATAAGTGTTGTTTAAATATTTTAAAAGTTGCAATTATAGAATTTTAAATCCTCACTATGCATTGTAATGAACTCAAGGTAATGATATTGTTATGGAGACTGCTCTTTCTGAGAAGGATATATGAAATTAAATTTGAGCAGTGAAAACAGAAAAACCTTATACTAATAGTCTGACCAGCTCTTTTTAGAGCAGAAGAGTTCATCTTTATTTAGGGAAAATCCATAAATGCAGCAGTGCATTTCAATCCCTTCAGGCTGATTAAAGTTTGTTTCTGCTGGCTCTGACTTGCTGCTTTTACTGATATTTACTCTATGCATCTTTCATAGGTTTTAGTTGATCTGCAACCCTTTCCTTTAAAAGATAGAGGCATTAGTTCTTTAAGCATTTTGCTATTGCACCCAAATCCTTTATTTTAAACTGCAGCAAACACGGACTATGGTTCAAGTTGCCCAAAATGGCTTCACAACAACAAAGGCTCTGGATGAGGCCAGTTATAGAGATGTGCATGGCTCTCTAAAAGCATGCTGAATCAGATGTTTGTTCTAGTACACATTTGTAGGTTTCTGCTGTTATAGTAATATTAAAAGATGGCTTATAAATAAATCCAAAGATTTCCAATTACTTTTTTGTTTTTTACCTTATCTATTTGCACTAACTTCTTTAGTCAAGATAAATACTTCTGTGTTATGTGTTGAGCATGAGACTTGAAGTTTTCAGGACATGCTAACCGCTTCATTCTAGCATGTGTTTGGCAACACTGGTTCTTAAAATGGGCTGACTCCCATTAATGTTCATATGAACAGAAGTAAAGGGGTTGTGAGGTAATGTGTTCTGGTGTGTGTGCACATTTATGTCAACTGGTATTTAAAATGTTATTTAGTGTTTACTAACAGGTGAATAATACTTGGTATTTCCTTCCCTACATCTTCATTTGTTAATCCTCTGTATGGAATACATTTGGATTCACCAAAAGGCTGTCATGGAATAATTTGGAAATGTATGTTTTTTCGGGTGGGATATCTCTTAAAAACTTCTCATTTGTAGTTTTTTGCAAAGCACCCGTCGGTAACAGAAATGGCTCTGGAGTAGGCATTGTGTGTATCCTGCTGGTCAGAGTGCGCACCAACACCACTGTATTCTGCTTTTCCTTGCACCATTATCCTCTCCCCTCCTCACATTCTGCTTGTCTCCTTTCTCAACAGCTCAAATTGGACCAGTCACCTTGCCTGCATTTTCCTCCCAAGGGTTTTTTGTTTCTCTTTTTTTGTTTTTGTTTTCAGGGAGGGGGGATCCAGGGCAGCATTTTCTTTAATAATACTTGTCGGTTATTGTGACTTCTTTTTTTTTCCCCCTTCAATTGCATCAAACCCTAAATATTATGGTGGTAAGTGCGAGTTCTGCATGCTTTTCCAGTTTGTCAATTCTCGCTTCCTATGTTGGGATTGCTCAAGCCCATGATGTTAACACTTGGATTTTCTCCCTCATCAACTTTTCACAACTAATTTCAGTTTGCTGTTTCTATGCCTTTTTTAATAAACAGAATTTGTTTCTGTTGCAATGTTACTCTAACCCCTTCACCCGCTTTTCTATCCACTACTCTTCTCATACTATGCAGGATCTTGGCCTACTTTACTGCTGTTATGGTGCAGAATCAATAAAACAAGGGTTCATGTTTAGTTAAACAGTGCTATTATTGTTATGTTTCTAGTCAGGATAAAACCATAGTTCTCACATATAGAGATGTAGTTGTCCTGGTACTGTCATTTAAAATGTTAACTTTTCAGAATTCAAACACAATGATTTAAGATAACAAAAAATTCATTTATATAAAGTCCTGTGGAAAGAATGGCATTAATGCATCAGGATGTTGATGTATTGGTTCAAATTACAATATTCACTTTAAAAAAAATTGATAAAATTAGCCCTGCTACATCTGTAATGACACCGGCATTAAAAATGTAGGCCATTGCATGCACTGGCTAATAAGATAAAATGCATCATGACATTTTGTTTAAATGGTAAACCATGACAAAGGCTTCCTACCAACTCTCATGCAAAAAGTCACAACATGTTTATTTGCAGCCACCATAGCATGCAATGGCCCATGTGTTTAGATGCTAGCAATGGATATATCAGGATAGAGCAGTCGTGCTAGTCCACAGATACAAAAAAAGATGAGTATTGTGATATTTAGTGATAACTTATTTACTGGTCTAATGTTTCTTGTAACTTGATGAAGGGAAGACAAACATCTTGAAAGCTCATCAAACTAAACTGACTGTTAGTCCAATAAAAAAAGGTATCACAGAATATCACAATACTCATCGTGTGTGTGTGTGTATATATATATATATATATATATAAGTTTCAAAATGGCCATGACTTCCAACTTTTGTTTAATACACCCTGAAATTCCAGCATTTCTGGCCTCGTGCATAGGTTTGCAGCATTTATATTTTATAAATGTTATTGTGATCTGTAAAATGGTGGTACTCTTTATTTATATGATTTACAAGTCCTTTAATACATACTTGTATTATACTCTTGAACAGTTACAGAATAATACTAAATATTTGAAATTTATTATCATTCCACTTCTGTCATTATATGGACAATAAATAACATTTTATAAATAAGAGACTGGAAAAACATTACATCTAGTCAGCCTTTGCTTCTGTCAAGGGCACTGTACTGCCTTCCCTTGGATCAAATTTGCATCAGCCATGAAATACCCTAGACCAGGGGTCGGCAAAATTCCTTGAGGAGGGAGCCATTTCGCTCCCTCCTCCAGTGGTGACAACTATTTTGTGAGCCGCTGGAGCAGGGAGGAGTGCACTCTCCCGACCATATGACCTGCCGATGGCCAATCAGAAGAGCCATCAACAGTCATGGGCAGGGCTTCGGAGGTGCACTCTGAGCAACAACAAGGAAGCTAAAGAGCCGCAAGTGGCTCGCGAGCCGCACTTTGCCGACCCCTGCCCTAGATGAATAAAGTGAGATGTAGGGTGTTTCAAAAACAAGCTAACAAAAACACTGAGATGTTTCTATTTGCCCTTTTGTCAAAAATATATAAATCATGTTTAAAACAAATAACTAAGAAGTAGATGTTTACCCTCACTACATTTTGTGACATAGTAGGGTGTAGTTATTACTTTTATGTGCATTTAGTTTTCATCACTTAGAATCTATCAAAACAGTTATTGACTTTAATACATCTAATGCCTCTAAATACTTTGCTTTATGTCAGTAATAGAAAATCATTCATAAATTTAGAGCGGCTCCTGAAATATATGGCAATGTTATGTACGTCCCACACATCTCTGTCTGGATCCCATGCTGCGGCTGGAACAGGCAAAGCTTATTATTACCTAAAGTTGTTAAAGCTTCCTAACCCTTCAGCTTCCTGCCTTCTGGATCTGGGCTTAAAACATTTCCTAGAAACGTATGCACCCATATTAGAGCTTGCTGCTTATTTCAAGATAAAATTGTTATGATAAAATTGAGTTACATTAACACGGGCCATTAGCACTCTGCAGAATTTCAATAATGTGTGGCCATTTAGATTCAATGGAGGAAACCAGTGTGGTTGTTGTAGGTATTATATAGTGTCTTGAATTTTAGGCAAAGAACAACTCTGCAACCCATTTTCATGGTATTGCAGTACTAATGGGCAAGACATCAGTCACTTTTTTGAAAGCTCAGACCCTTTGCAAGCTCTTAACACCTACCAGCAGTGATATGTTTTCTTGTCAGTGAATGGATTGGGTTTTCCCTGTGTGCGTGTGTATATAAAGGAACTGGTTTTTGTCCTTCAGATGTTTGTTTCTCTGTAATTTTCCTGTGCATTAATACAGCACGCAGAAGCCACCTACCTGCATCCTCAGTCTGATTTTTCTGTACCATTTCAAAATGCATTTTGCCAACTGTGGAAAACAGTTATTTTGTGAATATTTTCTTAATGTTTCTTGTTTTTTGTATTTTTTTTTTTTCCTCAAGATATTGTATTATTTTGGCTACCTGTTGGCTTTGTCTATGCGTTGTCAGCAGGTAGAGAGGAAGTAATAGAGATCCTGTGATCATATTACTCCTTGTTCGTGCTCATGCAGGTGCCAGTAATTGTCTCAGAGACTGTAACTTCTATCCATCTTTTTGCTTCATGTGCACCAGTGTACTTGTGGAATCCTGCTGTAAGTTTCTTCAAGACTTCAGTGAAAATTAGAAAAAATTAGCAGCAGCAAAGTTAGAAATCAGTGGGGGATGTGCTTTCAGGACCCCAAAACTTTAAGGGAAACTGATATAATGGTTAAACTTTTTACTGAGTGTCACAAATGCAATGGGGTGCAGCTTTCATAGTCAACCTAATTGGCTATTAACTTAGCACTAAGTGAAGCATGCCGTAAGTTGCTGGTCAACAAGACTTGTTAAGTAGCTGAAGTCTGATGGGGAAGAGCTTGTAGGATGGTTGATGTCACTAGTTGTGACCCAAAATACTCAAAATCTGTATTTAGCCCTCAAGGTGGTGCTTGGGGTTGTTTAGTTGAGAAGCAAAGTTTATCCAACTAGTGATGTTCATTTGCCCACATGGAAACATTTTTAGACTTCAATCATAGAGAAGAATTAGAAGAATACATAGCTGGAGGACATCTTCCACTGTTGCCACACCCCACTGCAAGAAAACAACCAGCAGGATTTTACAACTGAAATGTTGGGTTTGTCTTGTCATTAATCTTTTAAGAGTGAACCACTGGAACTAGGGGACAAGATGGTTTAAATAAACCAGAACAATCTGTCCACTACAGTTGCAGTCCTTCATGGCAGATAACAGACTTAAAACTTCATCTTAAGTGACATAACCATTTAATAAGATGTTTTTCTTCATGACTCACTCTATGAGTGAGCTTAAATTTCTCCAGTGTGGAAAAAAAAATGTTGTTCTGACTCTCTTTTTTTTGTTTTCTGTTTTCCTCCTGTTTTTTTT